>CM041635.1:55411435-55436602 GCA_023333625.1 Bothriochloa decipiens | reverse complement strand
ATTTGTCCTGGTTTGGTGGGCTTTGTTAGTTCTGATCAAGCAAGGAGCAGTTGTGATAGATGATTAGTTTGGGTGATCTCAAACTTAACGAATTACATGCACCATGGACCTATAATTTGTGAGATATTGAATCGATATGGAAAGTGATATTAATCTATGACTTTTATGTTTGGTTATATTGGCATACATCTTGTATATGATTGTGGCTGCTATTGTTGATGCCAAGTTTGTAGCTTGATGAACTAATTATATGATTGTGGCTGCTATTGTTGATGCCAAGTTTGCAACATAATATGTGACAGAGTCTTATGTAGAGTCTTCTAAAAGCTCTACATAAGACTCTGTCACATATTATGCTAACAACCAATTTATACAAAAATGATAATTTCTATTACAAAATTTAAGACGGCAATAATTACAAAAGTAGGTCTATGCTTTGTCTACGCAACGGTCTATGTCTTTGCACTTGGGGAAGATCTAACGAAAACTTCTTCCATCTCCCGACCAAAATGTTTGCACACACCATTCATTTAGCTGGTCACCGTCTTTTAGCTTTTTGCCGAACTGGCTTCTTGGCAGTATTGAACTTGAACGAATTGTCACTGGTCTGAAATTAGGCAGTAAAAATGGTTGACACGGCAACAAACGCCAAACAATGGAAAGTCCTGGAGTTTGAGACTGCGTGTTCTGTCCTGAGATTAAGACATTGTTAGGTAAAGCTATCGTAAGCATTTCTTTGTTAGATGGCCCTACTGGAATAGTCGGTGACTGGTGAGTAGCCAAAGGAATATTTAGTGCTCAGAATGATTTTTGTTTTTTATCATAACTTCTTTGTGCTGGAGACATGCTTATGATGCTCACAAGTCAAAATTATATGTTTTCCATCCAAACTTTTTTTTAATCAAATTTATCTCTTTTTGTGTTCTCTTTTTTCTTTATCAGAATATTAATCTTTTATGTGCTTAGAGCAGTTTCTGTTTTTAATCAGATCAATTTGGTTTTCTCAAAGCATTTTTAGTGGATTGCTCAAGTACACAAGAAAAAACAATGATTTAATAGCCACCAAACAAGCAAAACGATCCAATCTAATACAAACAAAACGATCCAATCTAATACAAACCAAGTGTCGAGCACTCGAGCTTCTAATACAAGACTAATCCGAGAAGACGAAAATAACGAGAAGCACAAGTGCTTCTGAATTCTGAATCCTAGCACTGTACAGACCAAAATTTCCCCACAACATCGTCTGGTCGGCTCCTCCAAAGCCTCGTCACCACTCACCACTACCCCCACTTATTTGTTCTTTTTGTGCTTCATTTTTCCCGACTGTTTAGCAGAAAGCACGGCACTTGCACTCTTTCCTTGAAGCCTCTTGGTCATCTTCATGACACTGGACATGCCCTTGCGCGCAGACGCCTTGCGGTCTGACCTGCGGTTGAGAAGCTTACGATCCATCGGCCAGAATGCATAAGGTTCCATCTTGTCTTTTTTCTTCAGATCACCACTGGCCCTCTTGCTGGTGTACTCGTGGCCAGTGTACGCCCAACCAGAGCTGGAAGTTTTCCTCTTCTTAACGGACTGGCTTCTGACAGAGCTCTTTCCATCAGCATCGTCGTCATCACGAGAGACATGTTTCTTTTTCTGCTTCCCCCGCTCTTCTCGCACGATTATACGGCCTTCAGGGTCCACCTCGAACTCGTCGTCGTCGTCATCGGGTGCAGACCTCTTTTTCCCTGCTGCTGATTTGAGAGCCAACCGCACCGTTTTCTGGTCAAGTAAATCTAGGGGATCGCCAGTTGAATGGTCAATGAACTTCTCCAGTAGGTTTTTATCTCCTTGGCGCCTCCGACTCAGCCTAGACAGGATCAACAAAACAATATTATTTCAGTTGCCTACCAGAACCTCACTGTATGCCAATATCACCTCACGTACCGAGTTGACGCTTTTGATTCAGTACGAGATCGAGAAGTAACAGTGTGTTGGGTAGAGAAAGGACCATCTGACTCATCATCACTTCCAAAATCTGAAAACATTTGTGTGTGATTCCATCTACTTTGCCTGTAGGAAACATGGACAGACAGAAATTAGGAACACCATTAATTTCCTCAAATCAGGCTATCAATGGATTATGTATTTTTCAGATGTGTATCATCAACGACATGACCATACACTTCCATCAACTGAATAAAGGATACCTTGTAGCTCCTGAGGCCATAGACATGGCATCCCCATCCTCAGAAGATTTTGCCTTACGCATTTTTCGCTCATTAATCTGGCAAACATCACATGCACTCAATCATAAAGGATAAGATTGGAGAAAAAATCAACCCCCCCCCCCCCCGGTCCCGGCAGCCCCCTTGTTGTAAATAGCAACAGAAACAATGGATGTTACCTTCCTAATATTCGTGAGCAATTTCATATGCTCTTCAGGCATCACAGCTTTCACAGCATTTAAACCACATTTCTTCACAAGAATTTCTACAAGTGACTTGACCTAACAACAGAATGTGGAGTTAACAGCAAGGTCCAAGAAAAGGATAACAATGCACACTCAAAGAATTTTCTATCCATCCTAATATAGAACAAGCCACTAGCAACAAAACAAATATCATCACATCCACACATCTTTGAACTAGAAAAGTGCCAATAATTTATCAATGGTTATTTCACCACACAAAAATATTATGATATATATAAAAAAAAAGCAACAGATACCTTAGCTTTAAAGGAATTCTTTGTATCACTTTGCCAGCTCAATAGGCTTTTAACAACTCCATTCAAGTGTTCATGTAACATGTCGGCTTTAGATTTAGCCACTAAAGCTTTGACAAAACCTAAGTTTGCCTGACCACAATGCCGATGCAAGTGTAAAAGAGCTGATAAAAAAATCATAAGATGGATGAAAGGGTAAAGGTATAAGATAGAATTCTGTTGTGCACATTACTTTGACTATTTCCCGGTTATTCCGTTGCATAAGCAAGAAAGTATGAGGAAGGAACTCGTAAGCGACTCCAATAAGCTCTGAAAATTCATAAGTCAACCGCGCCAACCCAGTTACAACGGCACTAATTGCACATGGCGTTTGACCAGCCGCCACACCACCAGCAACCTAAATTCAGAAAAAGATAAACCGTATGATGAGTGTGTGCCTTATGTAGAGGAATACAGCCTAGAACAGAGATCTAGCATTCAAGTGCCAAACAATTAATCACTATGAGCAAACACAAAACATGTCAGAATGGTAATGACAGACAGTATACAAGTACCATGTTAAAGAACTGGTGCAAGCCCTCCTTCGTCTCGCCATTTCCAGCATTTTCACATGCACGGGCAATTTCAATAAGCAAATCATAAGCTCTGTTTCTGGTTTTCTTGTTGGCCTGTCAATAAACATCAGCCAGTCACTGTTAATCACATGAGTTTATTTGGTATGCCACAAATGTACTAGCAAAGCTGTCCTATCAGAACAGAGTAGTAGTTTTTTGAACGACCAATGTGAAGCTTTGCTAGTACATTTGTATATAGTTTATAAATTATACTGATAGATGTCCAAAAAGGAGAGGAGCAAACTATAATAACATAAGTATTAAGTTTAGGTCCGAAATTCTGAAACATCCTCCATAAAAATCTTCCCGACTCTATTGTTCTAAACATAAAAGGCTCTAGCCTAACACTAAGGTGAAGAAACATTAGAACACAAATATTGCAAAACAAAAACATCATGCTGCCAGGCTGCCAGCATACTGGTTCAGAAAGGCATTCCTGGTTATAAACTAATATAACTGAGAAATCATCCAAAACCAATGCAAACTTTAGATTACCTCTTTCAATGCAAGAAGTATTTCAGTGATGAATGAACTAATAACTTCTCTCTTTTTATCCATACATGAATCCTGCAGACAGAGACGAGTGTAGAGTTCCTGTTACTGCTCTCCCAGGTACTAATACACATTTGTCAACAACAAAAAGATATGGCCACCTCTTTTTACCAACCTTCAAAATGTAAACAATAAGGTGATACAAGCACTCGAGTCTGTAGCGTTTCGAGGGAAATTGACATGGCAACGATGAAATCATCAATTCCAACAAGACATCCAAATTTTTTTCAACAAATTCAGCATCCTGAAACAATTGACATTGATTAAATAAATGAAACATAACTTTTATTATGTGCAAAAATTTATATGAAGAACAAACTGAAAAATATTAACAGACCTTGAGCAGCATCGACAGGACCTTGTACGCTCTCTTTTGAATCAAAGAGTCACTGTCCTGGAAACAGAAAAATTATGGTAGAATGAACTTAGATTCATGGTTACATGAAAAAAGACAATCTTAACTTGCATTAAACATATATGTACCTTAATTGCAGGTTTCACATAACTGAACAGCACATTGATAGATTTTGCAGCTAAACCAGGCATCAATGAAGCTGCAAAATCCAAAAGTAGAGCCCTGGAATTCAAATCAAGGCTTATGATCAACATCAGAATTTGATTGAAATCTACAAATAACTAAGAAATTTCAAGGGCATAAACTCATGCAAACCTCTTCATGCTATTGTTGGAATCAGCATCAATTTCCATTGAACTATCATTCACAGGTTCTGTATTAATAGCCTTTGTAGCATCCAACAACTTTCTTATTGCATCAAGGAAGAATTTCCCAACAACGTTTTTGTCTGATATGGAAGCTATCTCACTTATAGCAGGCTACAGGTTCAATCAATAGGGTAAGATATGCAAATTAAGTAACATAACTGAATTGCAATCATAAAACAATTCAATTAATAGACACAATGAAAACTAAAATTTCAATCCACAAAATATGAGTCTTCCTTTACTGTATAGATGACAATTTCGTTCCAAAAGGAATAGTTTCAACAATCAGCGCACAGAAATTAGAGTTTCACTGACGAATTTCAAGTGGCATCATTGAGGAATGAGGGTATGATGGAATTGTGAGGAGCTATAATCAACATCCCTACCAAAGAAAATATGTTCTTTAACATAACAACTCAAGAAGCCAAAACAAATAGCCCCCCCCCCCCCCCCCCCCCAAAAAAAAAATATAGAAGCTTAAAGTATCTTTAGATAGGAAAATGTATTTCTCGAGACACGATGACTCAACCACAGCAATATGATCAGATATTCTTTTCAAAGAAGCAATTCGATAATATACCTGCAATAATCCAATAGCATCATTCGAAGACATCAAGAATATAGAACAAAGTACTTCCAGAAGCTTCGAAGAGAAAGCACGCATCGCTTTCAAGTTTTCCTCTGCCAGATTTTGAGTATAATGTTCCTTTGCTCTTCTTTCAGATTTACTTATTTCATCCTCAGTGACAATGTCTTCTTCCCCAGAAACTGACAGAGCTGCTTTGTTTTGTTTGATTAAAACCTACAAAGAACACAAGATAAATATAGAAGACATTCAGAAGGGCAAACAATTTGTGTAACAGAAATGAGACCATGAGAAACACCTGAATACTGGAGCAAACAATGCCACGCAAGTCAGGTTGGTTTTGGAGAGTGTCACATAAGACATCTTGTAAAGCTCTAAAATTGCTTGATGTGTCACGTGAGTAGTTGCAACAAGATGGTAACAAAGACCACAGAGAATACACATAACCTCCAGCTCTCTTGGCAGAGAAAAGTTTGTCATTCTTCAAAAGCTGCTCAATTGATATATCCAAAACATAGTTAGAGTGCACACAGTAAGAGCTCAGTCCAAAATCAAGTTATTCTTGTAAAGCAGAGAATTTTCAACGAATACCAAATACCTTAGGAATGCTTTTCTCAATGGCTCTAACCATACCCAGAATATCTCTTAAGAAAAATTGTAAACTGGCACCAACAATGTGCTTCTCCATAATAGGCAGAATCCATGCATTTTCATCACATATTGACTGAATCTGAAGAATCTCAAGAACATTCTTTGGCCCCATTGCTGCAATCGCTGAACCAAGACAAGCATCAAGCTGCAGAATGGAAGGAAGAGATTAACTAATCAAAGACCAAATAACTCATTGCAGTATGAAGGCCATGAAAGTGCACACCGAACAGCATTATCTGTCATCCATTCCCTTAGGAATATATTTTAACCAGAACAAGATAGCACTAGTGCACAAAAGCCATGATTCATTGATCCTCCAGTCACAATAAGTCAAAATTTGGACAATGGGTGTGATTTCCAAAACACAACTTTGAGTTATATTTTTTTGTGACACATCTATAGAACACAGGAAAATTATACTTTGTCAAACTATTTTCATGGACAAACCTACTTGTGTCATTTTCAAAAAGTCCAAGTAAATACATTAGAAGTATAAATTCTTAAAAGTAATCTACTCAAAGTTTGGTTGACTAAACTTATTTGTTACTGGGCAAAGTATAAATTCTTATATTATTTGGTAATGTTACTGAGCATAAAGCAAGGAGGATTTAAGTGTGTGTGTAGTTACAGGAAAAAGGTACCTGCTTCCTGAAGGAAAAGTCATCATCTGACAAGTTTTGCATGTCTGCCAAGTTCCTGACTGCTTCCGGCAATAGATCAGCTGAAAACTCTCCTGTTTTTTTATAAAAATGTGAGATCTCAGCTCACGAAATCATGGCCCCTATTAATAACAGGTATCTAAATAGCAAAAGTAAATCAAAGAAATCAGATAATCAAATATTCATCCAAATAAATGGGCATAGCAAGTTAGTTTAATTTCACAAATATCAGAGCCCAAGAATAAAAAACCTGGTTAAAGCAAAAAAAAATGGCGCCTTCGTGAGTTGTGACCAGATAAGACTACTCAACACAGCTAAGCTAACTAAAACATGATCTATTATCACCATCATAACAGAATCAATGACATGATGCAGAATGAAATGCATTAACAAAATCATATGGATGTAGGAGGATGTGCTAAGGTATTTAAACACACCTAATTTGTCAAATGCCACTGAAATTACATGAAATGATCTGTCCCAGACGTCACTGTAGCGGACATCTAGCAAGCCTTCTAGGATAGCACATATCTTCTCTATGATTGTTGGATCTGATTTCAACCCTTGATGTCTGGCCTTTATCTGAGCAATTCCCTGTGACACCAAGGTTTCGTCGATGCAGTGATCTATTAAACCTTTAAAAGCCTCCACAGATGAAAATCTTGCCTCTTCAAACTCAGTTGATAATATATCTGACAAACAATTAACAAGAAAAAGTTTAGGTAATGGACACGGCAATCTATGTTGCATCATCGACCAATTAAGAAATGCTAAGTTTATGAGAAGAACGAACCTCCAAGTGAAGTGAATATCAATGGAAGCTTTGCAACACAAATGTCCCTGTTTTGTTTGTAAATTTTTTTAGTACCAACATGTAAAAGTCGTGCAATTGAAGCCATTTCATCTCCTGATCTCTTTTCTGAAGACACTGACAGCCCCAACAAGCACAGAAGGTCCAATAACACATCAGATTTTAGATGTATTGTTGGTCTCTCAGAAACAGCATGCAGAATGTCCAATATACTCCTTGTCAAAATTGGTTGGTGCAAATCTAACAGTGGTTTAAAACATTTCAAAATGGTATTGGAAGGCTTCGACGCCATGAGCGGAAGGCAGCTTATCAAAGCATTCAAAATATACAGGACCTCCTTAGCCCCCTTGGGGCCTTCCTCTGCTACAGCTGTATTTACAGAACTAGATCCTCCAGCAAGCAGCAGAAACCGCTCAAAAGATCTTGTTATTGCTTCACTTGCTGGAACCAAAATTGGTTGCCTTTGAAAACTCAGGAGAACATCCCGCAAGCATGAATGAGATTGTTTCCGCACCTACAACCCACCAAAGTAAACCATGAATTACTGGCTTAATATTAATGGACTACACATTTTGGGCATGACTTGACTTTTACATAAGCCATGAGGGATGATTTCAAACTTCTCACTGATACTGAATAATACTTCACAGAAATAGTAATTGGCTGACTGATTTGAGCCTCTAATCTGGCTCAATGAGAAACCGTAATACAATAAAGTTCCACGCATTGGCACACTCAGTGAGGAGCATCATTAGTTAGTTTGAACGGGGACGAAATTTGAATGAAAGCAGCAGTTGGAGAGTGTCAGCTTTGTTCATACCTTTGGCCGGTGATCGGTACTGAGGCGCAGAATCACAGTGTATAAAGGCTCTACCGCCTCCCAGTTCGACCTGTCCCCCGCAGAGATCAAATGCGCGAGGCACCTCAGCCCCGCCCTGACGCCTGAATCGGACGTGGAAGGGAAATCGAGCACGCGCATCACGTCGTCAGCGACCTCACGGCCACGGGCGCGCACCACGCCGGCCGGGATGGCAGGCAGCGCCGCGGAGAGGAAGGCGAGGATCGCTCCGGCGACGTGGCGGTCGGCGCCGGCGGCCCCCGCGCGAGCGAGCGGGGCGAGCGCCGCGGCAGACGCGGCGAAGTACGCTACGGGGGTGGCGGGTACTCCCTGGTCTCTAACGGCCTGCGCCATGGCGGCGGCGGTGGCGCAGAGGTGCTGAAAGTCCTCCCGCGGCGAGCCGCCGAGGCGCTCGAGGATTGTCGCGGCGAGGTCGCCCTCTCCATCCAGCAAGGAGAAGTCGTCCTCACCGGCAATGGAGCGCGGGGTCTGCGGGAGCTCAGCCATGTCGCCATCGGCCATGGCGAGCGGGCGGGGGTGTGGGAAGCCGCACGCGCCGGCCGAATGCACTGGGAACTCGGAAGCTGACGCTCTAGGGTTTTGGGGGAGATGACGGGCTCTCTGGTTGCGTCGTTTTGTTTCGTTGGCGCGCGGTTACGGGCTTTTAAGTGGGCTGGACCGAATTAGTAAGTCAGATGGATGAACCTGTCGGGCCTAGTGTTTGTGGGAGGCTGGGGAGCTCTCTTTTTCTTTTTCCTTTTTTATTTTTTTTTTAATTCCTCTCGTACAAGTTGCATAAGTAAAATACACCGGGGTACCTAAACTATTTGTGTTTTCCCACCTAGGTACTCAAACTTTTAAAATAACTATCCAGGTACCTGATCTATTGCCCATGCGTACCACAGGTCTAAAACTTACCACGTCAGCACTAATTTTTCAAAAAACCTCCTATCTATTTTCTCTTTGTTACAATTAACTCCTTCCTTTTCTTCAAGTCGACGGGGACGAGTAGGAGCGCCGCTGCACCATTGAACCTGTTCCCAGGCTACGACGTGTGCTGCCGCGAGTGCCCGAGGGTCATCGGCTCCAGGCCATGCCACGGCGGCCTCGTTCTCCTGGGCCAGGTGGTCGTGATAGCCGCAGCTCTGCCGCCCGCGCGCGTGCCCGGCAAGGCCGCTGCCCCGCCGTGCCTTTCCGCCAGGCCGCGGCGGAGCCCACCCGCGTGCGCATGCCCGGCGATGCCCCATGCCTTCGTCTCCACCACGTGCCGCCCAATTCCTTCCCCTCCCAACGCTCTTGTCTTCCGCTTCGTGGAGACCGACGGCGTGGGACCCGAGCAGCAGCGCGCACTGAAGGAGCTCCGCGACGCGACGGTGGAGGCCGCGTGCATGGCAGCCTAGGCGGAGCAGCAGCGGGGCTACGCGGCGGCGCTCCATGCCCGCACGGGGCGTCGTTCGTGCCCACGTAGCGGCGCCTGCGGCAGAGGCACGCTCGTCGACCTCGCCCAGCCGCGCTCCTGCTCATCCCCATAGACTTAAGAAGAGGAAGGATTTAATTGCAACTAAGAGAAAATAGATAGAGTTTTTTTAAAAAAAAAATAGCCCTGACGCGGCAAGTTTTAGACCTCTGGTGCGCATAGGCAATAGATCAGGTACCTGGATAGTCGTTTTAAAAATTTGAGTACCTAGGTGGAAAAACGCAAATAGTTTAGGTACCTCCGATGCATTTTACTCTAAAAAAATCACGAACACGTTAAGTAGGAAAAGAATGCAAAAATCCCTCTAGATCCGGTCCTCCTGGGCAAGCAGAAGCAGATCAAGGCAGACAGATCTAGGCGCCGGTGCCGAACTCTAGCAGGCAGCGCCGGTGCTTCGCGCTCCGCGGCCACCAAGGGGCGCCGTAGGAAGGCAACACGGCGATGGAGGTAGAGGGACGGCTCGTCCTCCATACCTCTGTGGGATAGGGAGCGGCGCCGCTGGTCGCCACCACGACAGAAGGAATGGAGAAGGGCGCCCTTCTGCCGCCTGTGTGGCGCCGTGTGCGGGGAGGGCTCGGGCGTGCATGTTGCTCAAAAAAAAGTTAGACAAGTTGCATTCGCTCAAAAACGTTTTATACAAGTTGTAATATTTGATCATACATCCAAAGTTCCAAACATTCGATACATACACAACACACCTACTACTAAGATACACGCTAGATCTAGAATATATGCTTATCTTTTTTTTTGTGAACAGAAAATATGCTAATCTATAACACACGCGTACGAGATATATATATTCACGATGACCAAAGTTCGGTAGTCGGTAGTGATGGAGCTCGTCACCCCCTTATGGTTCATTTAGACTGTAGACAACTAAAGACCAGGTGAGTGAGACATATTTAAAGCACGAATTTTGAAAACAAAAAATATACTACATAAAAAACAAGGATGTTACTAAATAAACTGTGCTTTTTATCCCACGTGTGGCGAACTGGTGATTTTTAATTAAATTTTTAGATATGGATATGAGTAACGTGTCAGTCCATGTCTGAGCTAGGCAACCACTTCCGTAAGTTTGATTATCTTTGGGCACCGCGGAACCCACCCCCGTACCACATGATGCACTGGCATTGACCCCTGCCAACGAGTACTGACACCTTGGCGCGGGGCACCCTACCCACGGCAACAACCGGCCGCGCGTGCATTTCTTTTAGCGCCGCCCGTCGCTGTCCCGCGCACGCATGCCCTGCCCCCGGCCCCGGCCCCGGCCCCGTCCCCGGCCACCGCCTCCGGCCGACAACCTTGTCCGCCGCCGCGCTGTCCGCACCCGCCGGCACTCGCGTGCTCAGACGCTAGCGCTCCCGCTCCCGCTCCCGCTCCCACATGGATGCAAGCGCCAGCAAGAGCTTCGCTGCTGCCGCTCAATAGCTGGCTCATCGTTTCCGTCATCTGAATTAGCAATTCCTACGAGTACGAGCACAGTATATACAATCAATTCAGATCTCACTTAGAACATGCGGTCACACACGGGCCAGAGTGGGCCAGTGACGACACCGACGCGCCGGGCGCCACGCGCGCCCTTGTTTAGCGGCAACTAATTAACAACCGCGCATTGAAGCTTTGAGCGCTCTCGTCAGCTAGCAGCTTTCTGTCTGTGCCCCGTCGTCATCTTTCGCCGGCATTCCAATTTTCCATCTGTTCGCGGTGCACTTGTCGTCACAAGAGTTGGCACGTACGTACAGCTGACGGGCCGGGCGCGCACGCGTGTGTGATGCAGTATACTAGTACATCTCTGGCCGGCCGGCGCCCGGCGGCAGGCAGGCAGGCAGGCAATTGACAGTATATGCAATGCATGTGACAAGATAAGAGCTACAGGTAAGTGTGCCGATTATAATTAGGTTAAAACACATGTGGTTGCGATAACTCCAGTAGGATAAGCCGTGGTGTTTTTCAACAGCCAGTACGTGTTAACTTGGCCGCGGGCCGGGACGGGATAGGACGGGGGACGACACCAAAAAACAGACGGTCCCCGTCGCAGGGCCGGGCCGACGGCCGGTTAAACTACCATTTGCGCCGCCGTCGTCATGATCTCCGAGTAAAATTGAAAGAGATGGAGCATTCTCAAACAAGCGTAAAACTAAAGAAGCGGCGGCCGAGAAGTAAAACCGGCACCGGGTTTGGTTGGTGCGTCATCACGTTAAACAATGCAGTTGGGACAGCGACTAACTAGGGGCTCTTCTCTTAAACTAACCCCGGTTTAGCTTAGCTCCGGCCAAGGTATGGATGGAGATCCCAGCTGGTTTGGTGGTCCGCCACTCCATTTCGTCGTCCATGGAAAGCAATGGCATCCGAGGCGGCAGGCAGCAGGTCCGGGTCCGGCCTCCCTTTCACCAAAAAGCTTTTGCCAATTGGCACTTTAGATAGCCATACCAATATGGTAATATGTCATGCGCGCAGTCGCACCCATGCCTTCCTACCACACACACCACTACGGCGGCCGAGCTGCTTGCTGTCTATATATACAAGCCTGCCACAGTGCCAGCTGCCCTGCCTTCCCATCATGGTCCAGTTCATCGATCTCAGGCGTTCTATTTTTGCCTTCGATCGGGGAGCTTTGCCTGCAGTAGTCCAGAGGGGCGAGCAAACCGTGCTGGAGAAGCAGGGCACGTGCTCGTCGACACGTCGGCGGCTCCTTGGGCCGCACTGCCGCCGTTCTGCCTGCATATGCGTAGTCGTCGCAGCATGTGCGCTCCTTCTCCAGCATGGCTTCTCGCCCCCATCATCGTCAGTTCGCCGGCCGGCCTGCGTAGATCGGAGAGCTGGTAAGAAATAAAACACGAAAGCTACTAGCTAGTTGCTCCCCCATTTCTCGGTTAGGCAGGAATTTCCAGCCGACTGCAGCTGAAAATTGAAGGTTGGTAAGCAGCAGTGTCTACTCTAGTGTCAATGATGGTGCTCGAATCCTTGACCTCCATATAGCAGACATATGCCATTGGAAAGTCATGGGAGTTCGTAGAAACTTGCATGAATTCTTTAGTTCTTGTGCGGTCACATAGTCATAATCTTTTTGGCAGCATCACTTTGTTCTTCGTCCAAAGTAATACGCTAAAACGGCATCGATATGAACTGGTTCACCTCTGAAATTGACCAGATAGCGCACCATGGTGGCGGCTATAAACAAAGACACGCCAACCTTTCTTTCGTGACAAAGTTGAAGTCATTGAAGTCATCACCATCTCTGCAACTTTTCCTTCGTTTTTCCATAAAGAAATTAGAAATAATAGTTATTTATCAGCTTTTTCCAAACCCAGTACATTGCCTCGATCTAATACGTACGTATGGTGTGAAGTAGCTGGTAGGAGAGGGGATAGTCTAATGCTTGTTATTAGATAGTTCTAGCAGTAAGGTTCAGCATCTGGATGCACGAGAAATAACTCCAAGTGAACAGGTGAATTATATATTTTTAATTAGTAGCATTTTTTTCTCGAATATACGTTAGTCTAGTGCTTTAATTAGTAGTATAAAAACAGAAGTAATTTAGATCTCTTGTTTGATTTGGTGAGGGTTGGAGGGGAAATTTCACCAAACAAGTCAAAATCGGCTCACCCCCTCTAATCACCCTTGGGGTCTTGTTTAACTGCATTCGTACCCACTGCCCAATAGGACTTAAGAGGTGGACTGTGATAGATACGATACGAGTACCTGCAGTCAAACAAGACTTAGGATTAACCGAAGAACAAAAACGTGGGGATTTCAGGTATACAGTATGTTCTTCCAAGCCTATAATGCTGTTGGCCTATTGAAGGCTCCCATCTAGGCATCTAGCAAGTCAAAATCACGCCACAGTACTCGATATTGTTCATTCCTCCAATTTTCCTAATTTTGTACACAGAGCGGTGTAAGGCCTACGCGCGTACATACGACAGTCGACAGGCGGGCCTTCTCAGAGATAGTGCAAGCAGAAGATGCCGATCGACGACGATGATGACCACTGACCAGCAGTGCCTCAGTACATTCCAGGTGGATCTTCAATTCATCAGATATTTGAAAGACAACTGATAATAGGACACTGTTTCTTCCCTCCTCTTGCTCAACAAACACGCCGTGACCTCGGATGGCCCGGCGGACCTTTGTGTCGGTGGGCGTTCGCGATGCTGCCATCGACGAGGAGACGAGAGTGGAGCATGTCGACCCTGGTGCCCCAGCGACGCTGCTGGACGCGGGCATGCTGCGATGTGCCAGATGTTGGGGCTGTGGTCAGAGCATTTCTCCGAGTTTTTTTTCTATCTTAACTTGGTATCTATATAATTGTAGCAAAATAAGAAAAAAATAATCTTCAATAGTTTGACAAAACAAATTAGTATCAATAGCAACTTGGCATATCTTCCCTCCATACGAGCAAATATACGCGCGCGTATACGGCTTGGCATCCGGGCCTCTTCGTTCGTATAGCGGGGCTCTTCATTCGTTAACGAACCTTTTATGTTACCAAGTCAAAATTGTTACACTTTTGGAGAGGAACAGTTCTTTTACTTTGCATATAGTTTTGGGAGTTAACAAATCACAAGATTTGCCAAGTAAAATTTGATAAACTCTTAAAGATACATCATTTGGATGGACGAGACCGCCGTGGCATCGTCATTGGCAATGCAAGTAATTTACAGGCCTGTTTTTATGTTTAAAGGATATAGAGCCTGTTTGTGACCGCTCTGTTTCATTTTTTTAGTTCTGCTCTTTATTTTTAACAAAATATAGGTGTAGCTCTACTCTAGAAAAAAAAGGTAGAGTTATTTGAGCGTGTTTTAGAAACTCCATTTTTTATGGACATGCTCCATGGTGAAGATTGTAGAGCAAGTTTAAATAGGCCCTTAGCTATCATAGGTTAATAATGGTGCTGAACAATTTAGAAAATCTATGTAGTTACTTTTATATTATTTTTACAATAGCATACGTGAGTAAAGATGTAAATTATAAAGTTATGGAATTGTCTATGCAGTAGCCGGCTATATTATTTTTACCTAATAAATAGCCAGAACATCGCAAGAAACACGCTAGAATATCACACAAACACACCAGAGAAAACTGGCTATTTTCAACCCCAGAAATAACCGGATACGATTGGGTAATTTCAAAGATCACAGGAAATACGACAGAACGTTGCGAGAAACATGTCAGAACATCGTGAGAAACACGTCAGAACATCACATAAAATACGCCAGAATCCAGCTATTTTTAACCAAAAAAATAGCCTGCTATGATTTAGCATTTCCGTTGTTTTATAATGACAGGGTTGATAATTTTAGAAATAAAACATGTATTAATGATGAATTGATGAATATTGAACAGATGACCAAGTGTTCCTATTTTTGTTGATAGTTTTTAAGAAATCATCTGTTTCCTTAGTGACTCATGTGAGAAGTGATGTAGAGATTCCATTATGACCTAGCTCTAATTAGTCACGTAAGATGATACATCACTTGTGAGAAGTGATATGATGAGATTCCTTTTTTTAATCTTTTCCTTGAAACAAATGGGTATACAAAAGTGTTTTTTTTCTCTGTCATGGTGCTGCCGTTGTCAAACAGATGATGACAAATAAATCTGATTGCGACAATATGTGTGAATGAACTATGATAAGAGCACCGGTGGAATAAACTGAACATGATAAACATTATTCACGCATTATTTGGATATGTAGTACACAGACACAGTAAGCTACTGTTTAATGTATACGCCAGGCCATATGGCAGATTACACAAACCACAGAGACATCAGACACAAGGCAACTACACATCCAAAGAACATCATTTCTAAAATTTACAGTAACTACATTTCCAAATGCATTGGATCGGCTAGCAGGATCAGCCCCTACCACAGTTGAGTGATCGGAACGAGAAGAACGATCGATGAACTGCAATAGCAAATTCAGAAAGCATTGACCGAATGGAAATTATGAAATAGTAAAATCAGAATGAACCACACGGCGTTATTTACAGGAAACACATGGTAGCATATTTACCTTTGGGTGATTTCTCTTGTGGGACGATCTCTGCTAGTTCAGACTTTGCAGGAGAGGCAGCTACAAGCCTTTGCAAAGAGCAAGCTGCTGAAAGTATATGGAGCCGTTCAGTTGTTAGTGTCATTGGTTAAAGAACACATATTTTGAACTAACTAGCATGAAAAAATATCTCAAAAACACAGAAGAATTGATCCTCTTTGTATTAAGCATATATAGTTGTATAGACATTTTAGGAACACTTTCTTATTTCTAGAAACAAAAATAAGAATGCCCAATGGCACGAAGATAGTTTGAGAAGAAAGGAATACCTTGTGGAGATAGCGGATAGCCTTGGTCCGTATCATCAGAGGCAGCATCCGAGGAGCCCATCCTGGGCTTGATGGACCCACCAGCGGGCTGCCACCTGCCGCTGCCGCTGCCGCTGTCATCGTCGGCCGGCGAGGGCACGGACGGCGACGTGCAGTCGATGACGGTGGCCTCCTTCCCTCTATGTTTCTTCCCGAAGCTCAGGAACCTCTTGAACCCCCTCACCGTCGACTCCCTCGGGGACCGCGAAGCGCCGGAGAACCTGCTGCCCGCGCTGCCCGGCGGCGTCCTCGGTGCCGGTGCTGCGCTCTTCTCGGCGCGCTCCTCGCGCTTCTTCCGCACGAGGGCGGCGTCCGCCTCTAGCAGCCTCTCGATGGACTGGTCCCGCGAGCTGCACGACGGCCGCGCGCTCGGCCCTGACGACCTGACGGACAGAGAGGACTCGTCGGAGCTCTCCCTTGCTGGTGCTTCTTCGGCGTTCGTCGTCGCGATCTCTGCTGCAGCCGCGGTGGCTTCGGCTGGTTCTGGCGCCGCCGGCGTCTCCTCGCTCTCCTTCACGTCGGGATCTTGCGCCGCATCCTCACCTGACAGTTTCGAAGGTTCAGAGAGCAGCGCCATGGCTTGCTCCTCGGCGGCGTCCTTGTTGACGTAGACGTAGCTCGGCTCGGGCTCCGAGTCACTAGTGACCTCCCCGTTGGCGTCGACCTTCTCTTCGCCACCGTGTTCCTCGACACCAGCGTTCTTCGCCTCAGGTTCGCCATGTCGCACGGCTTCGTCCACCGCTCCGCGATCTGGCTCCGGCGAGGCGGCTCGCGCATTCGCCGCACCATCAGTGCCGCCGCCACTGTCGTGGTCCCTGCCGGCGAACGACATCCTCGGCGGAGAAGCCCCGTGGGTTTCGCCAGGGGCAGCATACTCGGTCGAGTGGCTTGGCACGGGCGGCGCACCGGCATCGGCGTTCGCCTGAACCACCGGCGGCGCCACACTCCTGCCGAGGTCCTCGGGTCCGCCAGGGCTAGTGCTAGGCCGTCGGGGCAGAGTCCGCGGGAGCTTCGGCCCCGCCGCCGCCTGTTTCACAGAGGAGTTCCTACGCCGCAGAGACGTCCTGGGTCTCGTCGTGGCAGCGGTCGTTGCGGCCGCGCCGCCGGGGTTTTCCTTCGCGGCTTCCCCGCTGGAGGCGTCCGGCTCTGACGGCGGCGGTTCCTGCGACAGCGCCCGCCGCCTCCCGACGTCGTCGCGGTTCCTGATCGTCGCCATTGACGACGAGAAGCTCCTGGTCCGCGCGTGCTTCTTGCCGGTGATCCTCCTCGGAGCAAGAGCCGCGTCCGATGAGCTTCTCCTCCTGTCGTCGTCGGTCCGCTCAGTTTTCCTCTGCACGATTACACAGTGATCCATACAGTAAGAACAGAAAGTACGGACACCAGCTTCACTTTGAAGTGAGAATGAGAGTTCAAATTCAAATCATACTATTGCTTTTGCTCCATTTGTTTTCCTTTTCCACCTCTTTTATAAATTCAAAAGGTTTACTTTACTAAACTCCTAGTACAATCATGTTTGGTCTATTGATAGAATGAATAGCATAGAACCCATAACATTGCTAAAAAAAACCCATGCTAACTGGATTTGACTCACCCGTTTGGATCCCTGGAATAGTCGGAATTGAATTTATAGTATACAAAACTATAGTTGTGGAAGAAAAATTTGTCCGTAGCTTTTCATGGATTCATGGGGTGCGAGATGGAAAATGGATTCCATGGATTTCTTCTTTTCCCTATCTCAATCTCAAGTAATGTAGACTTTATTTAATAGATTCTATGGAATCTTCTTTCACATCTATAATTTATACTACGAAATCAATTCTAGGAATTCCTGGCTTTCAAAGGATGGCAACGGGTCGGGTTCGGATCGGGTGAAGTCTCCGTGCACCCAAAACCGAAACTCGAAGTCGAAACCCGAACCCAAAAACGAAACCGATTCGGGTGGAAGTCCATCACCAAAACCAAACCACGGATACCAGAAACCTAAACGGGTATCCAAAACCCGAATAGATATCCGAAACCCGCGGATATATATACACATATTCACATGTATAAACAAGAGACAACAAATAATAAATATTTTCATAAGTCAAGTTTGAATATTAATAATTTAATTAAATAAGTTATTATGAATATATTATAAAATATGAGTTTTAATTAGAAATAATTTATTTCGGATATCCATTGGATATCCATGGGTGGAAAACCAAACCTGAAAACCATGGGTGAAAAATCATCACCAAACCTGAACCCGCGGATATCTGCCCTGAACCCGATCCGCTGCCATCCTTACTTTCAAACAGGTCTTAAATTAAAATTCCTCAAAGTTGGTTGCTTTAATCTGTTAACTATTTGAACTTTGGGTATCCATTTAGTTCTCAAATCGAGAGAAGAAATACCTATCCATGCTAACTTGAAAATCGATAAAACATAGACCAACAGGACATTAAGAGTAAGATTTAGCTAATCAGGTAGAGTTTGCTGAACAGCCTGAACTACGGAGCAGATATAGTGAAATAATGGAGATACAGAGGGTGAAAGGTGGAATTTAGAGCGTCTACGGTCTACCTGAGATGCACTGAAGTTCCCATATGGCCATATCCAACCCCAAAAAAGAAAAGAAAACAATTAGCTGAAAGTGCACGGGTGAATGAGCTCCGGTCCGTAAGAAAGCAGCCCGAAGTAAAGCACTTGTTGTCGTTGATAGGCAAAAGTTTGCACGGGAAAGCAGTCAAAGTTACTACTTCTACTTGATACTTGACTACTGTAATTACTGGTCAATTAGTCTACCAAGACGACAGCGACGCAAGTTGCAACATGTTTAATTGGGT
Source organism: Bothriochloa decipiens (assembly GCA_023333625.1). Classification (NCBI taxonomy): domain Eukaryota; kingdom Viridiplantae; phylum Streptophyta; class Magnoliopsida; order Poales; family Poaceae; genus Bothriochloa; species Bothriochloa decipiens. Next base: position 55,417,782 of record CM041635.1, on the reverse strand, counting down.
GTATATCTCTTCAACTTTCGGCAGCCGACACGGACGATGTCCCCAAAGAATGGAATCGACTCTCCCTTTCCGTTCCACGGACGAGCTGACAGCTGAGACGAGAACTGCTCGCAGCACGCAGGACGCAACGGTACACTCTCTGTAGTCTGTACCACGCACATTCATTAGTGTCGCGTACAAGGTCATGACTATAGTCTTGTGTAGGTCGCTGTCTAGAACGAAGTTCTGCTTGCCTCGTTTCAGTGGCAAGCAGAACTGACCTTTTGGATACAGTAGCTACGGCTCTTCATTTGTAACAGCGCCGTGCAATGCATGACCAGCAGAATGAACCAGAAGCCTCGTTTAGTTCTCAAAATCTGAACACCCTAAATCACTGTAGCGACGCTGTTGCGCATTGTAGCATTTTATTTATATTTGTGAATTATTGTTCAAACATTGATGAATTAGACTTAAAAAATTTGTCTCACAAAGTACAACTAAACTGTGTTATTAGTTTTTGATTTCATCTATATTTAGTACTTTATACATGTGCCAGCATTTTGATGTGATGAGAATCTTCTTTTTGTATAGTGTCAAATTCTGGAATTGGTGTGGAACTAAGGCCTTATTTAGTTATCTCCCAATTCCAGAATTTGGCATCATGTAAAAAGAAAATTCCCCGTCACATCAAAATACTGGCACATGATGAAGTACTAAATGTATATAAAATAAAAAATTAATTATATAGTTTAGTTATACTTTACGAGACGAACGTTTTGAGCCTAATTAATTAATGTTTGGATAATTATTTATAAATACAAACAAAATACTACAGTGCGCTACAGAAATTCTGACGTCTTCCAATTTAGGAAACTAAACGAGGCTTAAACAAGACCAAGAGAAGATGATACAAGGAACAAAATAGAAGAAGAGGCCAGGGTACGCCTCCACGCGGGGAGAGCGTGACGTGCTTTACTGCCGCACGGAATGTGGATGCTGCCTACTTCCTGCCCCGTGCGGTTCTCCATGCCGTTTCCAGGCGGAGGCGGTACGGTGTCCCAAACTTAGAGCTAGCTGAAACACACAACTTTTTTTGCACGAAGTGCCAACCTCTTGGATACACGACGTTTGCTCGATTTCATTGGAATTTTGGGCAGTGAAATACATAGTTCTCAGTTTGTTATGCTTGGTTGCAGCACTTACAGTGTTTGGCTGGGAAGAAAAAAAAAGGTGTGAATTGGAGGAGCATCATCCGATCTCTCTGGCAATCAAGGAATTGTACTTGTGCAGGACGTTAACAACGCACGAACGGCAACGACAGGAAGATGTGACATGTAATGTGTGTGTTGCCCACCCTACGCTCATACTAGTAGCACTAACTTGATCATCTATCGCAAGGATCAGATGGAATCATGAAGACCAGCTGCATAGCCTCTCAGAAATCGGCTTGGATGATTGGATTGGATTGGACTGGATGCAAGTACTCAAGCAGGCAAACTGTGTTCAAACTAGTTCCCACGGTGCCGCTCTAGCTAACAAAACCATTTCGGCCCTCCCTCCCATACTATCCCATTCCCAGCCTCTTCTAAAAACGAGACGAAACCGCTAAAAAAAGGAACCGCCCAGGAAAAAAAGCATAAGGAAATGTCAACGTGTCATGACAACGGCCGCAGGACAAATAAAGGAACGTGCAGCTTGCAGGCTCGCAGTAGCTTCGCGTGGCACGTAACGGAATTACCTACCTCATCATCATCTCCGTCCGTCGCTGTCGCCGCCGTGGTCGTCGTCGTCGGATCACCACCGGCGGCGAGCTCTAGCTGCGCCCAGAGCGCCTTGACCTCGGCCTCCTTTCGCTCCATGCGCGCGCGCCACCCGTCGCGCAGCCGCTCGTCCCTCCGCCGCACGTACGCCTTGTACATCCTGCCTCTCATCACGTCGTCGCCGACACCTCCCGCCTCGTCATCCTCCTCCTCCTCTGCGCCGTCCCCGCCGACATCGGCATCGCCATAATCGTCGACGTCGTTGTCGTCGCGCGCGGTGGTGGCGGCGGCGGCCCCGGTGGTCGTCGTCCGCTCGGCCAGGCGCTGCTTGTACCCCGCGTACTGGCGCTCCAGTTCGGCGGCCATCGCCCAGAGGTCCGCCGCGCCGGTGCCCGAGTCGCACGGCATGGTCGGTCGTAGAGGCCGTCGGGCGGGCGTGCTCGCGGCCTCTGCCTGGTGGTCTTGTCACGGCGATCGAACACCCCCCGCCTCCTGGGGGGCCGCGCGTCGCACTCGTGGGATCGGAAGAACAATGGATGAAATGGGACGTGCGCGTGGGCGTGGCGGAGGCTCCCGGGGCCGCCAGGATCGTTTTTGACTTTGTGGTGGGGAGCGAGGGCGGCCGGGGACGGGGCGTGACGGGAGGCGAGGCCGTGTGACTCTGCTGGTGGCGTCGTGGGGCGCACGCGCGGGTTGCCTTGGTTTTCTCTGCCTCGGAGTCTTCGGGTCCGGGCTGGGACGGTTGGGTCGGCCGGCGCGGCAGACTTGGCGTGGGCCAGGAGGACCGATGACGTCGGGCCGTCGGCGGTTAACTATGCTGGCTGCGGACCGGTTGACATGTCTGTCCCGGTGGCGAACATGCAGGAACAGGACGCCCTTCGCTCCTGCCTGCCGCCTAAACGAGGCGGCATGCATGCGCTCGGCTTTTTATTACCTCGTAGATACAGCGGAGCTAAATCACACAGACATAGCTGCGTGCGTCACACCGCCATCCGTGCGAGCATGACAAGGACATGCGCGTACATATATATACACACCGAGAGAAGAAGAGAGGAGAAGCGGTGGCCGTATACGCAAGGGCACGTATACGCAACATGACGCTGCCAGGCTAAATGAACGAGAGCAGCGGCCGGACACGGTAGCGTGCGCCGTGCGCGGCGCATGCAGGGCCCGGGCGTGCAGCGTGCCCTGCTCTTTACGAGATCGACGAGCGAGAGAATGTGCGCGGCAGAGGTACGGACGGGCATCCAAGGCCTGGCGCCGGAGAAGGCCGGCCGGCGTCCGTTGCTCGCCTGAAATTAAGCTCATTTACACCACCCCACGCGAGATGGATCGTGTCAGTAGTGGCACCCGATGATGCAGTAGGGCTACGCATGTACGTGCCGCATTTATGTTCGGTGCAGCTAGCTGCGTCTCACACAGCGACGACGACCACGCCGGCAGGGCTGCGCTGCCCGGCCGGTGAGAGCCCGGCCAGCCTGTCATGTGGCTGCTGGAAGAAGCCTGGACGGTGGCGGCCGTACGTACACACGCCTCCGTGACTGGAGAGTTTATTCACGGGGGCTGGGGCCGGGGGGGCCGGGCTAGCTGCTGTGTCGATCGTTCGCTTGTAGCCTGTCGCCTGTGGGGTGTGCACACGGCTGGGGGCCATCGCTTTGATGCTGCTATAACTATAATCTTGGTTCGTTACTAGCGTCACGGGAATCTAGTGGTACGGCTGGAATCCGCAGGCCGGCACGGACAAGTGTCAGGGCAGTTAATCAATCTAGTGAAGCGACCACGTACGACGACTGTTCCGTCTTCTACCTGCTGCATTGCATGTCGGTCGGACGCACATGCATGATTTCTAGTAGCTATCTATAGCTCGGGTGACCCGGTGGGCGGCACAGATGGAGCTGCAAAAGCTCGCTCTCGTCGCTTCGGAGAGGCAGCAGGCAGCAGTGTGGCGCCTTAATTAATTCCTCCTGAGCATCAACGGATCATGGCCAAGTGGAACACATGATGTCACGTACACTACACTGCTGGTACCGATGATACAGTTTTTTACTTCACAGGATAATGCACCTCTGTCGAGCTACTGCTCGCCGCCGGCATGGCACCGGAGTTGCCGGCGAGTTCGGCATTGGTGCTTCCTCTTCATCTTCCCACGAAGCAACACCCGACACGGGCCGATCAGCACACACGCCATTCAGGCCCAGTTACACGTACCTTGGGCTTCGAAGCCCGATTCGATTTACTACTTTTTTTTTTTGAGCAATCCGATTCGATTTACTACGTACTACTCTGCAGACTGCAGCGGCACTGGAACGTCTTGTCTTCACCACCAGGTGCTGCTGACCTGGGTGCTGTGCAGGCGTGCAGCCGGCCGTTGCCGGCTGGCCACTGGGTACATGTCCCCGAGCTCCTGCCCCCGCCCCGGCGAGGCCGGGCTGCTCTGTGGATTCTCCGCCATGGCCATGTACTCTGGGAAAAGGGGCGCACCGGTGGGTTGCCTCGCTCAGGCGCTCGGCGTCGTGACTCGCGTGTACTCGTGTCTCGTGCCTCGTGTCGGCGCTCATCAGCCCGTGTACGTCCAAAGCCTGCAGCTGGACAAATCTAATCAGTAGTACACCTAAACTTTCTAATAGATTAATGATGAAACTATATATTTTATAAGAGACAACTCTGCACATATGGATTTTATGTTTACAGTCCAAGCTAAATATTTGAGAATTACAAAAGTTTGAGCAGATTCTGTTTAAATAAAGGGTACGAGAAAGTAATATGTGTGAGTGGATGAAGATGTGCAAACAAGAAGCGGGTATTGATATCATGGCTCCATCCATCATTAATCGCACATGTATGCGGCCTCTCGCAATCTTGCGTGGCAAATTTGCAATATTGACACTCACTTGCACCAACAGGATTGTACATTTTGATCATTGCTGTAGAGCACTGTCGCAAAAAAAAAAGAGCACCTAAACAACTCAATAGAGTCTTGATCTCTCGTGTGCAGTTGAACTGCAAGACTAGTAACAAACATTGTGTGCTAGTGAATGCACACAAAATATGACAACAGTCGAAGTAAATATATTCATCTCCTTATAAAAAATCGTTTGTTACTGTCTCCTCATTAAATTATTTGCTGCATCAACAAAATACAATACTTAAGTGACAGTGTAATTAATGTACTCACTCCATTACAGATTATTGTTCATTTGATTTTTTGATCCCAAGTTTAACCATTCATTTTATTTAAAAATTTATGTAAAATATATTTTCTTTTGTTGTAGATTGCTTTATTAATAAAAAAATCTTCAAGAATAACTTAAATTTGACTATGTTAGTATAGTTTTTTAATAAGACAAGTGATCAAATTTGAGATAAAAAAGTCAAATAAATTATAATTTAAAATGGAAGGAGTACATAAAAACTATGATAATTTATGAATTGTGAGAGCCCTAATTGGACTAGTACATAAAAACTATGATAATTTATGAATTGTGAGAGCCCTAATTGTACTTCCCCCCTCGTATGAATATCATATCACTCCTTTGGTTGCACGTCAGCTTCTTAATATCTAATTTTTTTAGGAATTTTTAATATCTATTTTGCCTTGCATGAATGTCCATAAATATATCTCTGATTAGTTAACTTCCTTATACCGTTAATGGTTTTTATTCGTTGCAATAAAAGTCCCGTTAATGTACACTAAGATTTTTGACTCCCAATAGACTATAAAAATTATCTATTTATAGAAACCACATATTCAGGTTTATTTTTGAAAATCATTTTTGTACATTTTACAAACTGCATACACTATAGCCCTAACTATAGTTTTGACTACTATTTGACTACCATTTGAAATGTTTCTTGAAAATAGTAGTCAAAATAATTTCAAATCGAAGTCAGTGAAAAGTTAGCATAGCAGACTCGAAGAGATTTGAGGGGAGGTATCTCTGGCAAATGAGGCCTACGAGGCCTCGTTTAGTTCATTAAATTTGATCATCAAATTTACTACGTAGAATTCCTATTTTTTATCGTATTAAAATATCGGTTTATGTATGAAGTACTAAATATAGATAAAATTAAAAACTAATTACACAATTTTATTATACTTTACGAAACAAATATTTTAAATCTAATTAATCAAAATTTAAATATTTTTTATCAAATACAAACGAAATACTACAGAAATTTCAACGCTAATTTGACCAACTAAACAAGTGCTGAGCCTTGTCGTACGTACACTGTATGCACAGCTGTGGACACTGACCTTGTGGATTTTCTGTCCTCGCCGTCCGTAACCCCCATCGCCCATCGTCCTCAACACACACTTCTGCTCCGTGTTCCCGACACCTCCCATGGCGCTTCCGCTCCCAAAGCCCTAGCCCCCGAACCCTCCCCCTCCCTCCCGCGCCCCCGCCCGCCAGCCACCATCGGCTCCCACCTGTCTCAGCGAGAGCACGCCAGGGCGAGGCCATGGAACACCACCACAAGCCCGGCCTGCGCGTGCGCCTCCGCATCACCGCCGCGCGGCGTCGCGCGTGGCTCTCCGCCGGCCTGCGCTCCACAACCTGCCGCAAGCCGCCGCGCCGCGACCCCTCGGACTCCGTCCACAAGGTCGCG
>CM041635.1:55359826-55396435 GCA_023333625.1 Bothriochloa decipiens | reverse complement strand
AACCACATGTATGAAAAAGATGCAAGGGATAAAAAGACTTACATAAAAACTGCTCACTCCATCTTGTCTAGTGAAAAGTGTTGGGAACAATTTGATCCATGTCTCATCTCCCAGCATCACTAACTTCAAACCAATCATATGAAGCTGATCTGCATAGGTGTGGATTTATGAAGTATAAATATAGTATATAGGCAATTTTACATCCATTGAAACAGATTCCAATAGGGAATACAAGACACAAAAGGACCTACACATACTAATGGCAGTTTAGTGTATAGAAGTTATGATTAGTATGAAACGGATAGGGAGGTACAAAGAGGTTCTAACCAAGAAGATTGTCCTCTAAGAAGGCTTGAGTATTGAAATTAAATGCTACGTCTAGAAAACCTCCAATTGCCCCAGACACCATAGCCTAAAAAAGAGTACAGTTAGTATGGTGGAACACTTGAGTAAAAGGGTGTCTCTAGAAAGAAGTCTAACTTTCAGTCGGGGCATTGTGACGGTGGGAGGTGCAGCCTTGGCATGGTAACCTGCTGCTTTGCAACCAGCCAACAAAGACTGAATGTATGGCATAGACTCCATCATTTCTTTGCTTGGAGGTTTCCTGCCTCTCCCAAGTACAAATTCAGCAGGTAGTCCATCAATTACCTAAATTGACATTCATAAACTCAAAAGGCAAAAATTAAAAAAAAAGTAAGACAAAATATCACAAAAACATATTTGAACTATGCTGCTGAACCAAATGAACATCCATATCAATTCAATCCAGAACATACCAGCAACACTAAGCGATCATACACAGGAGGGATTCCAGAGAGTTCCTAGTGTACAGAAAATAACAAGGGTGAACATCATAGCTGATAATGCGATCTGTTCAGAATTTTCAAATTTCAGGGGAAAATGCATAGTATCCAGTGTGCTGTGGGCACAGTTATCCACTAGCACAACCTTCCCAAGCTTCGTAGCAGCAGCATAACAATGCAACACATGGCTGTACAAGGTGGACCTACACGAGGAACGGAGACTGCAGCAACGCCTTACCCTGTACAGAGATCTGAGCTGATCCGGGGGAAGCGTCGTCTCCTGCTCCCCAGCACTAAGGGAACCGCACGACGGCACCCGGTAGCTCTCCGCTCCACTGCACACAACCAGACGAGAGCGAACACCGTAAATTTCACAGCCAGAGACTCAATCAAATACTCGAGAGAAACCAAAGTAGAGGCACAGAGGCGCGGACCTGAAGCCACGCAGCGTGGGCTTCACGGGGAAGAACCCGTAGAGGAAGAGGGAGAGGCCGGCGACCTGGAGCAGCACCGCCGCCACGGTGCACACTACGACGGCGGCGCCCATGGCTTCCCTCCGCCGCGGAACGGCGGAAGCCGGCGGCCCAGCGCGACGAGCAAACTAAACTAACCGTCCCAGTGAGACGACTGAGTCCCCCCTCTCCTCATCCCAGTTTAATGGGCCGGAACGAAGCCCATTCAGGATAAAGAGACTCGGCCCGCCAGAAGCGTGGCGTGTCCCTGGGGATAAAGCACTCGTCCGGCTCCGCAGCGGCTTCCGCCTTCCGCTGCTCTTTGTCCTCGTGCTATCCGCTAGGGTTTATCTGCTCGAGGAATGGCGTCGCTGCAGGTCTCCGGCGCGGGGGTCGGCGCCGCGGTCTTCGCTGCGAAGGGGAAGGCCTCCATCGGTGCGCTCCAGCTTCCCTCGACGGTGACCTTCGGCGAGGTCCGCCCGGCGCGGCGGGCGTTCCGCGGCCTCGTCGTCAGGGCCGCCACCGTCGTCGCCCCCAAGGTGCGTGCCCAGGCAGTGTAGCTTGGTCGTGTTGTTTTCACGGGGAGTGGGGGTAGTGGGACGTATCGCATGCTGTTGCATATGCTTGCCCGAGCAGAAGAGAGACGAGGCGATCAGGCAAGTCACTGATGAGAGTGCTGGTGAGTGGTGACCGCTGATGGAATAGAGGCAGAATGATTTTGGTTTGAAAATTCTGATTTGTTAGGTTATGGTTAGCAGCTAGCTTCTTACAATTCGCAATTCGAAAGTCTGGTCTCTGTGAATCTGTGATGTGCGTTGAATTACACTGATGTCTTGTTGTGGTTTCATTAATACTTACATATGGTGAATTGCACCTGACTCCGTGGTCTGCGTTGCAGTGAATTGTATTATGGAGAGCATTGTAATGCGTTGCAGTGAATTATGTCATGGAGAGCAATGTAAATGTGGGTTCAATCAACATGTTCAAAAAGTCTGTAAATAACCGGTTACCAATTTAGTTCCATATCTAGGGCGTGTTTGGTTCAGCTTGTGGAAGCCCTGCCAAACCTGGGTGTGTGGGCAAACCTTGGCAGACATTTTGGTCACCGTGAATTGGCTAGCCAGAAGGGGAAAAAGCGACCTATGAATTGGCAGCGCTACCTCAGGCAGGCCAAAGCGTGTCAGTAAATCAAACGCAGCTTGTTTTCAGCGTCAATGGCCAATGTTTGGTTTGACTCCTTTCGGCATCGAACTAAACGACCCCCTGCTCCGAATTCTCATATGCAGTACTTAGCATTTTGTTGGTTGGGCTGTTGGGCTATACCTTGAAGCATCATTTGGCACAGATGATCTCATTTGTTTTCCAGGGAGTTTTTTTTATGCTTTGCAGGAATGAAACACTATTTATTGTTATTTATTGCAGTATACAACACTTAAGCCCTTGGCGGATAGAGTCCTTGTAAAGATTAAGTCTTCTGAAGAGAAGACAACTGGTGGAATTTTGCTCCCTACGACTGCTCAGTCCAAACCTCAGGGTGGTGAGGTAGTTGCTGTTGGAGAAGGAAGGATTATTGGGGATACGAAAGTTGATGTCAGCATTCAGGTATGTTCTTTGCAAACATTTAACATCTTATGTGTCTGTTGCTTTCAATACAACTTTATATATGGGTACATACTCCCATGTGAGCAGGTCTAGCTATTCGGCTATTCCATTTGCTGTTGGTGGACAGAGAAATGGTACCCCTTTCAGTATTTTGTATCCCGTGTCCTACCTAAGAATTGGTTGTGATAGAGAAAGAAAAGCTTTACTTGAAAGATTTGTCCTGTAAGTTTATCTCGGCTTATGAGTAAGAAAATCGCATTATAAACAAACAGAGTGAGCCTTATACCTTACCTATTTGGAATGTAACCGCCATACAACAAGTTGGAGCTGCAAAGCAATTGTACTTGCCTGTTTGACCCACAACTTTATGTCTGATGTTATTTCTGATTCCATCTGAATTCTTTGTATATGTGTTGTGGTATCAAAGATAGTTCTTAATACAAGCAAGGTGTTCTGTTTGCCCTATTGTTGGCAAGAAAAGAGAATACATGCTAACATGCACATTTGCTACTACTTTAGGTTGGAGCTCAAGTTGTGTATTCAAAGTATGCTGGAACTGAGGTTGAGTTGAATGATCACAACCATCTGATCCTCAAAGAGGATGACATTATAGGTATCTTAGAAACCGATGATGCGAAAGACATGAAGCCTCTGAATGACCGTGTTCTAATCAAGGTAATGATCTTATATTTATTTGATCTAGACATCTGGTTACACAGTCGCTGTATCTGTGCTTATTTCAATATACAGTATACATGGCCATTCAGGTTGAGTTCTAACTGTCTCGCCCTTTGTATTTGACACCACCTGTTTTGCTTGGTGTTTCTCTTCTGACAGGTTGCTGAGGCTGAAGACAAAACTCCAGGCGGTCTATTGCTTACAGAAACTACTAAGGAGAAGCCATCTATGGGAACGGTCAGCTGCTCAGTTGTTTAGCTCCTCTTGGGCACTTATTTTCTGCACAATTCACTCATGGTTAATGCGACGATAACAACTAGGTGCCATAGTCCCGAACTGTACTGTTTTGGACTGTATGCCATGGTCCCGAACTGTACTGTTTTGGACTGTACGCCGTGTTAGAGCATAACTATGACTTTGCATCTAGTACAAACCAGAAGCAGAAAATGTGAAAACGACAATATTTTTTGGTCGGAGACACAGGTCGTAGCGGTTGGCCCGGGCCCCCTGGACGAGGAAGGCAAGAGGAGCCCGCTGGCTGTCTCCGAGGGGAGCACCGTCCTGTACTCCAAGTACGCCGGCAGCGAGTTCAAGGGTGCCGATGGCACAAAATACATCGTGCTGAGGGTGTCGGATCTGATGGCCGTCCTCTCCTGAGCAGCTGGGCCGGAGAACGAACAGAGATGCAGGAGCCAGGATGCCATGCCATTGCCAGCCAGTGGTACCACAATTCCCTGTTGCTGCATCGCCATTTTTTTTTTGGGGTGGGAATGGGGTTCCGGCGGCCTAGGAATACTGTAGGCTTCCTCGCGGCTTTCCGGCTTTTCCCTGTTTGGTCGTATTGTCTGACTGTACTCCGAGGAACAACAATAAGCTAGCAGCATTCAGAAATTCGGTCGCACGATGAAAAGGCTTCACTTTTTTACTCTGACAAACGTGCCGTTCATACACCCTGCACGTGCTCGTCAGCGAACAGGCTCAGTCGCTCAGAGCTCCGTCTACACCCGCGGATAAGACGCTGACGCGTGCGTGGGCAACACATCACAGGCTTCTTGCCCCCAGGCCCGTCCCGCGCCGCACCACCACCACACGCAACACAGCGCAGCTGGCCACGCCGCCCCCGAATCCAGCGCGTTCAAGCCGTCGTTCGTTCGAGCAGCATTGACCGTGTAGCCAGAGCCACCACTCCCATCGCCTCAGCTCTGGCGTCTGATAGCGAAAACGGCTGGCCGTTCACTTGACTCGATCAACCTCTGCCTCGCTGCCATCCAGCCGACGTGCCACGATACACAGTGCCACAAAAGGAAAAGCGATCCCGGTCATCTCTCATCTGACACAACATAGGAAGATCTCACTTTCTCACTGGCTCTGAGTTGACGTCGCCGAGGCGAGCAGGGACAAATGGCGAATCGCCGCTGCAGCGCCGCGTGGGAAAGTGCAGGCAACAGCGGCTCCGACCTGCAGGTTGCTTTCCGGGTGGATCGCATGGAAAAGTTCGCCGATGGTCATTCGCGCCGCTGACGGGCGCAGCGCTGCGCTGAATACCGACCGCGCCGCTACCTCAGCCGGCGGCCAACGCTGCCGGGGTCTTGCCTTATCCCTCCGGCCAGAGCATCCTCGCCACAAACAATGGGCAACTTCTTCAACGCAAGCATAGACATACCAATGCAGTGGCAAAGGTTGTTTGTACGCATGCAGACCAACTATACACGTTTAGGGTCTGGTCGGATACTAGGAGACTATGCCGGACCCACTTGATAATAGCTGGTGAGATAGCGAATAGAATGTGTATATGAACTGTATTAGCAATTCTGAACCAGCTAATGTAACTGATAGTAAGCAATCTTCTCACTAGCTAATTTTTACTAGGTGTAACAGATCTATTTGTATTAGCTAATTTTTGCTAGGTGTATTAGCAGCTAATGTAACTCATAGAATGGTTGCTAATTTTTAATGCTAAGGGATTCAAACAGATCATTTAATTATTTCTCGTTGAAGACTAATTTATTACAATTGCAATATGTCAGCATTGCTCCTGTAGTCATCCTCAGATCGCAGAGGTGGTCAACAATTAGAGAATGGGTGGCTCTATGAGGAAGAAGGTGGTAGAGATGGATCTCCGACCGAGGAACGGATGGTGGCCTGGGCTTCTGTGTCTCGGTTATGTGGGTTGCTCAGTGTGTGGGTGATGTAGGCCCTGTGGTTTGCTAGTTGGTTGCGCTCATGTTACTACACGATGACAAGTAGTACCAAGTAGTATGTCGGTGGTTGCGTAGGATAAGCCTATTGGACAATCTAATCGTGACTTGATTCAGGTATATTTATATATTATCATGTTATTAAATACCACTCCAAGTTTCAGTTCCTTTTTTAGGAACATGGCTGCTAAACTGTATCAAGTAAACCTTTCTATAGGAGGAACCGGATCCGAAACATTTATGAGAGAAACCATAACCATACAACCATACGAAACATAACATAAACCTTATGTTGTCCATCTAACTTATTCTCTATCTTGATGCTGATGGTAAAAAAAAGTAAAAAAAAAAGTTTGTCAAGACGAAGAAATGGGAAGGAAAAAAAAGAAGACTTTCATATACTATGGTAATGATGTCGATGCGTGCAGTAAAATATCAAGAACCAGACAAGGACGGAGCACCAACCAGTGAGTGCATCAGAAATTGTAGGCGTAAAAACGAAAGACACCAGCACACTCAATCATTGCGTAGTTAAGAGCATACAAAACAAAAAAGAAAGAAGAAAAATTCCCAAATAGGACAAGAGACCATCCCCTCTCATCCTCTCCCAACCCAAGAATGAACACCAACAGAGGGTGGGCCCCACTGGGCTCGCCCAGCTAGCGGACGCGCTCCCAACTCGGCCTGGCCTGCAGGACCGCCTGCCATGTGGCTGGCACCACGGCACGTCTCCGTCCGACGCGCCATTCTCGAGTTGAATCTCGGGTCAACGCGCCGCGCGCGACCTCGCTCGATCGGTGACGTATAAGTAGCCGAGCCACCGAGCCCACCAAGATTCACCATGCCATGCCCGACGTAGGACAAGCAGGCGTCGGCAGCAGCAGCTTATTCGATCGGCTCGCGCCATTGCACCGCAGAGCGTTCAGCGGCGGCACCAGCATGTCGTCGTCGCCGGAGACGACGGAGGCCGCGAGCAGCAGCAAGAAGTTCAAGGGCGTGCGGAAGCGCAAGTGGGGCAAGTGGGTGTCGGAGATCCGGCTGCCCAACAGCCGCGAGCGCATCTGGCTGGGCTCCTACGACGCCCCCGACAAGGCCGCGCGCGCCTTCGACGCCGCCTTCGTCTGCCTCCGCGGCCGGGGCGCCGCGGGCGCGGACCTCAACTTCCCGGACTCGCCGCCGCCTTGCCGGGCCGGAGGGTGCAGCAGCGACCCGCGGGAGGTGCAGGCGGCCGCGCTCTCCCACGCCAACCGCGCCGCCGTCACGGCCCAGCAGGCGGCCGCCGCGCTCATCATGGACGACGCCGACACCGACGGCGGGTCCGCGACGCCGTGGGATTGCTATTACTCCGTGGCGCACGACGCGAGCGGCGGCGTCCTTGGTGGCGCTGCTGCTACCAGCGCGGCGGAGGTGGTGGCGCCCGTGCGCGCCGACGGGAGCATCGACTGGCGGCCCATCATGGCGCACCCGCCGCCGCTCTTCTCCCCTACCGGCTGGGGCAGCAATGCGTACGACTTCCTGCAGGTGCCACCGCCGGCGGCGGCTGTGGCGGACGAGGACATGGATGACGGTATCCATGGAGCAACAGCTTCTCTCTGGAGCTTCGACTCGAGAGACTCCTACTTCAGATACTAGCAAAGCAATGCAAGATATACATGCATGCTGATGCTGTACAAGGCTACGCTACAAGATGCACGGTGGCGCCGTGGCGGCGCATGCATGCATCTCGAGTCTCGACGGCTATAGCTGCATGCATCCTGCATTGCTACACGGCCGGCATTATTAGTCGTTGCATGCATGCATGCTCATCACTACTGGAGTACTCCGTTAGGTCATATCGAGTATATATGATCAGTGACCTTTTTAACGGAATTTTGGGGTAATGTAATGATGGATGCCTGGTAAGTAGAATTCATCAAGCAAGAGAGCAGAGTTTATGCAAAAATAAAAAATAAAAAATGTTTGTGTGTAATAACGTATAGCTCCCATTTCCTTAACCTTGTTTTAGGGGCGCTAGAAAAGGGTGTAATTTTATGGCATTTTCCACACTACTGATCGATGAGGTATTTTACATGATATGTCCAACTCATGTGCATGTTTTCAGTTAAAGCCTATAGGCTGTTGGCTATATATATTTGTCATCTATAAACATGGGATTTTTTTTCATGTATCGGTCATGCATATTCATCAGCAACTTGCAACATAGATCACATCGTTTTCAAGCATGTGTCTTATAGTACTGGATAGTATATTATCCTTCATGTCATCATTATCCCACGCACTGTCTTTTTCGCTATGGTGCATATATATATATATATATATATATATATGATTCCTGTACTACAATCTTTTGCATTGGCAGGATTATTATTACGAAGGGTTGTTTTATTTGGATACTTAACTTTAAATAAAGTAATTTAGTTTCGATAGCTTATTAATTAATTAATTTTTTATAATAGCTGGTTCAAATAATACTCGTTAAAAATGCTTGTAATAAGTTCTCAATAACACATTAAAGTGAGTTATTACTCAGAAACACCCCGCTCGCCAGGGTGGCCGATCGCGAGTTCTGAAGTTCTACTGTAGATTGTAGAGACCATCTATTTTTTTTTAAAATTTATTCAGCCAGATAATTATGTTATTCATTCAACGGTGGGTGACGTTTCTGTGTGAATAACGAGATATATGTGACGATGATTTTGTCAAATTAAGATCTACAGGCTTAATTAGTCTCTCAAAGATCCTTGTAGTTTGTGGATTGATGTATGTGTAAGATGCGTGTTCCTATGTTGGTACTAAGATGCTTGTAGATGTAAGGTACGTGTGCCTATGTGTGTAGGGCGATTGTGCGTGTGAGAGACGGAGTGTGTCTACGACATTTGTGTGCTTTGTTTCAAAAAGAAAAGAAAAACGTGGTAAAAGTTCGGCCAATCAGCTAAAAGGAGGGAAGATGCCTGGTATGGCATGCGGCAGCGACAGATAAGGCTCTTGTCAAGGTCAGGAAAGTTTTCCACCTCTGCTCACAAATAAAAATTTGGGGAGGGCTAAATCTAAACCCAATGATGAAGTCCTCTCCATAAATGTATCACATGAACAGATAAATGTATAGTAGCTTCAATTTGTTCATCAGTACGTTGTCACTGCTGAATAATATATATAGTATCGCTCCGGCCACAGATGGTGAACGTAGCAAATTATTTTTTAAAAAGTTTGTATTTTCTAATATTGCAATTATTGGATACATAAAAAGCCCATACTTACTGTTTTTTATCCTTTTTTTTGAGGGGGTACTTTTTTTTATCCTACTTCTACATTTCGATAATTCAAAAATGCCAAAGAAAAATGTACCTTTTTGGGGAGCACCGTACCAGTGTCGATCATGACAAAGATTCATGACGACCACCACGCGAAAGGACACAGAGATATACAATCTAGGTGTTCTCTTAATAACAAAAAGTACTCTCTCATCCTGAAAAAGAAGTCTTGATTTTTGAGAAGTTAAAAATCCTAACTTTAACTAAATTAAAAATAATATCCATATTTGTATCTCCAAACATATTAATATAAAATATATTTCACGATAAATATTGTGATATTAATATCATAAAAATATAATTTAATACTTTTTATTAATATTTAGTCATACTTGTTAGACCACCAACTACTTGATCCTAAATAACACAAATTAATAAAGGTGACCATCAAATTTAATTAATTTCAGGAGCTCTTGCCTTTATAGTATTAGTATAAAGCGGCGCACTTGCCTTTATAATCTTGTAATAAGGAATTTTTTTTATTTGTTAACTGTTGATCTAGAGGATGTTGTGGCCAAGGATATGGACAATATGTCCTCACCTACTATACCTTAGCTACTGGTCTACTACTCTCTGTGCGTCTTCTTGCTGTCATCTTCCTATCAACAAATAATGCACTTTGGCTTTGGCTTTGTACTTTGACACTGCCGTTTCTTTCGTGCACGTGAGTTGCGTGCGATTAGTTTGGATGGGGTTTTCCGCGCCCGAGTCACGCATGATGCACCTGAAATATATATTATTGGCTGGGTCTTGGGTCTTTTAACTCGTGAGATAGTTTGTTGGTTAAATATCCAGCTAACGATTAGCTAGTTCTTTTTAGATTCAAAGATGCTAATTGCTAATTGCTAATTGTTCTTAGTCTAAAAAAGGCTAATAGGAGCTAACCATTAACTCTATATATACTTCCTCGGTCCCAAATTATAAGCCATTTTAATATTATTAGAGAATAAAAACATCTCAAATTTGACCAAACAACCTACTGTCTCCGCTTGCAAGTCGCCATGGAGTGTTAGAGCTCGAATATCTCCCCTACCAAACAGTTGTTCCTGGACTATTGCTGGCCCTGCAGCCTTGTGCAACAAAATCAAAGCTTGCATGCGCATGAGCCTGGCCTCAATATGCAAGGCAGGCTTTTTTTGAGATCGGGCCATTCACCCTTGTTTATTAAGAAGAAAATAGTTTTCATTACAAGCGTGAATGATCACACAAACGAGGAGCCTCCGTGAACCAGCACACGTCACACCACCTAACTACTAGATTCACTTAGAAACAATTGCATACTAATGATAAAAGAAGAAGGGAACCAAACACGCTATAAATGAAATTGGTATTTGTGGCTTAGTGATCTTCCTCTTGGTGGTGATTGTTGAAGACTTTAGGATTTCTTTGTGCCAACAAAATCATTGTTAGGTGATTAGGTCATATGCATGGCGGTGGGTGACGTATGCATGCATCATGCACGCATATGGCTAATTGGCTGCGTGCTATCAATAATGTCTCTCCGCGTGCGGGTGGTCCATTTTGACAAGCAAATCAGAGACCAGTCTCAGATGAACTTGTGTGCCCAGCTTGAGCAAATTAATAGGGATTCTTGTGTTACTTGCTAACAATGTGATTGTGCTGCTCGTCGTACGAACAAAACATACCGTACGAACGCGCACGGCTAGTCAACAAGAAGGCCGTGTGTTTTACCACTCCTTCACTTCCCTTTTTGTGAAATTGAAGACCACCTTGTTGCGACTTGCATTGCCCTAGCAAAATTAGCTAGCGCTTCTTTTTGTTCACAAGATATGTAGTATAGTCGTCATAGTCATGGCCAGGCTGGTCTGTTTCAAATGCATATGCATCCATGTGCCCTTTGTGGCTGGCACCGTAGCTGCAGCTGGAAACTAACCAGAAGGGCAAGATGAGGCACTCTGGGAGTAATACGCTGACTGAAAGCATCTGAGAGAATTGAAAGCTCTGACCCGTCAAGGACTGTCATGACAATGAATCTGCATGCTGGACGAAGGAAATAAACTGAGGGAAGGTTTTTCCTGCAAGCAAGTGCAGTAATGACAGAGAAGCTATACTACAATCAGGAAAAGGGAAGCTAAGCGATGTTTCAGCAGCTGTGCCTCTCAAGAATTTCCCGCGCATTTCTTCTCTCTTTAAATAAAAAAGAAAAAAAAGCAAGCTAAGTAGAAGTAGCTATCATGCATATCCTGAAATTAAGAATACACACAAGCTAGCTCTGTCTGCCCTGTTCTCTCTTTTTTCAAGCCGCGATTTGACCTGACGAGTCTCCAGCTAGCGCCAAGCTTTGAGCATTTGACCGTTAATATACCTTCAACTACTATATTAATTAATCGACCTTATTCCACGGCCGCCCATGGCCATGAAATTGACACCGTATGAGAGTGTTTCTAGTAAGTAAGTCATTTTAGTCTAGTCATACTAAGTCTTTGACCAAGCTTATAGAAAAAAATGTATAAACATATACAACATCCAACAAGATTAATTACATACACCATGAATGAAATATATTCGATATTGCTTTTTTTTTTTGCAAAACATAGTATGCTCACATATATGTATGTCTGACATTCACACTAACCCTATGAGCATCTACAAAAGAATGGGCCGGCAATCTTGAGATTGACGAAGTCACCACATATGTATTGCTTCGTATACTATTGAAAGAATAATACCATTAAATTATAGAATAAATATAGAAAAATGTAACTATCTACATCAAGTTGTAGACTTAAGCCTTGTTTCACTACAAGAAAATTAACAAGCCAATTCGATTAATAGTGCATTATTTGATATATAGTAGATGTTTCTCTCTCAAGCATGTGTTGGCAAATACAGTAAGAATAGAATTGATAATGGCATATTTAACATATTTTTATAAGAAATGATCAAACTTAGATAAATCTAAAGCTAAAACAATTTGTGATTTATTAAAGAGGAGTGAGTACGTAATAATAATTGAATACGACCATGTATTAAGGGGCCTGTTTTGGATCACAACTAGATTATTATAATCTAGATTATGCATGATATTATTATAATCAGAATTATGGATTATAATAGTCAGAGTGTTTGGGTACCTATATTATGCCATTATGGTGATTATATGATTGATTATGATTGGTTAAAGTGAGAAATTTCTATCTTATCCTTTATAGTTTGGCATTTGGCAAGTTAAATAATTGGTTCAGGGCAAGTTTGGACTTTCAGCATCAATAATCCCCTATAACATGGTCTCACCTTCATTATAGGATTATATGGTAATCAAGACGTTTGATTATAATAATCCATTATATAATCAATATTGTTTGGATCAAAATCTAATTATATAATCTGATTATTGCGTGCATGGATATCCAAACAGTGTGTTGACAAGTAACTTGTATAATTTGCCTATCAAACTGTATACATTTGTTCTAGAGGTGTAGAAGAGGTCAGTTTAGTCTCGGAGCTAGCAATGCATCATCTGTCAACATGACAACCGCAGCGAGTGGCACATGAGTAAGAAATTTTGAGCACGTGCGCGTATTAAAAATGTGGTCGATACGGTTGCTGCCGATTCGTGCCATCCTACGACAGTGACGGGCGTGCAGGATCTTATCTGTTCCAGCCCCCAGAGATCCGCCAGTTCATTCGCCGGACCCATGTGCCCTCTCCTCTCAGAGCCACAGAAACGACTGAGGCATACGTTCTCTCTCGCTACTCGATCGCTATACAAACGCGCACACGCGCGCGACACATCTCTCATCTTTGTCCATGAATGAATCGAATGAAAGAAGCCGTATGCTTGTTGAGGTCGCGACCGGGATCGAGACGACGGTGATGAGGAGGAGACCGGCCGTGATCGATCCATCTTTGGTCCAGGTCACTCTCGTGGCTTTTGCTACGCCTAGCGTTCCTTCGCTCTGTGGTGTCCAGTCGTCCCTTGCAGCGGCAAATTCGTGTTGTGGCGCCTCACTGTCAAAAAAAGCAAGGTTTGCAGATAAACCCACGAAATGACCATTCTTGGCATACTGGAAGTCACTTTCAAGTGTAGTTTTACATAGTAGTCTGCTGAGTACATACCTTACCTTGCACTGTTTGGAGTCTTGGAGACAAGTGACAGTGAAATAAGAGCAGGTTGGTATGCTCGTTACAATCAAATTTCATAGTTCGTACTACTATGCATGCTGAGCATCTGATGGCTTGAGTTCAGTTATCCCCAAACCTCACTGATCAAGATCATGGCAAGTAGTGACATCTTGCAGTTGGCCCATTAAAGATCGAATGCAAAGCCCAGGCCAGCCCAGCCCAACAGATAGCTGACATTGAAGGCTATAGAATTTTTTTTATTTTTAATTTTTTTAAAAAAATTTACAAAATTAATTTTTTGTTTCGAAATATGACAGAACTAGTCGTCTACAGTGGGCGTTTTTAAAAAACGCCCACTGTCTGGGCGTTATATGTGACGTGGCACACAGCCGGCCGCCGCCGGTGCCGGCTCTTGCGGGTGGCCCACTTGCGCCCAAAAAATGCCCACTGTGTGGGCGTTTTTTGGTGGCCAGGGGGCCGCCTGCAAAAGTGCGCACTGTTTTACGGGCGGGCCTCGGAGCAGTAAAAAAACGCCCACTGTGTGGCACCTCCCCTGACCCCCCAATGACAGACGAGGAGAAGAAAATAGCCCAATTAAGACGGCTTGAATCTCCGCCTCGTTGCAAATGCGGAGATCATTCTGTAATAAGTTCAGATAGGCCTAACGAGTTCGAATGTCCTAACCCCGCCAGAGTAAGTGCAAATTGTATGCGGTCATGGCTTTCTTAGTATTTGTGCATGTACTAACATTTTACATTGTAGGATGGGTATACCTTGTTGCGAAAGTGTAACTTCAGGGAGTGGCTGTGGGGTCCAAAGAACAAATGGCCGGAGCCGAAGGTGGACAAGAAGAGAAAAGTGGTTACCCCCAAGCCTCCTGTGTTGTGCAAATGTGGTGTCGAAGCGCAGTATGGCCTACTACCATCGGAGCTTGGAATAGGCTATTGGTGCGGCCATATGGTTGATTACGATGAGGTCCTTTTGTTCCACTTGTTGCTCACTTGATATCCAAACTTTTTGTATTTGCTGACTTTAAATTGTTCCGTTCGATCACAGAGCCTTAGAAAATGCAAGTGGGAGGTTTTTGCCCATGTTGAAGACCGCAGGGAATACATGGATACACTGAAGCAAAAGCAACCAATGGACCTGAAGTTCAGGTCTGGTACTCAGCTTGTGGACAACTACATTAAGATGCGAAAGCGAGCGCAGGTTGACTATGCCCGACGATTGTGTGTCCAAACCCCAAGTGCTGCTCGGTGGAAGAAAGACTGTGATGCATGGAAAAAGAAGAGAGAAGAGGAAGCATCCTTGCATGCGAGGGAGAACATGGAGGAGGCCGAAAAGAGGAGTGCTGATACGAAGATGAAGCAGAAGATGGCGGAGGCGAAGATGCCGATGAACGACGAGGACGAGGAGTATGATGAAGCGTTCACCCAAGCCCTCGATGACTTGGAGGCCGCTTACTACAAAAAAAATGATGAAGCATTCACCCAAGCCCTTGATGACTTGGAGGCCGCTTACTACAAAAAAAAGGAAGAAGAGGCCAACGCAGCTGAGCGTAGCCGTACCAATGAGTTTGTGGGAGAGGATAGTGGTTCTGAAGATGAAGACTTGCTTCCCGGTTATGTTTCAGATTATTAGGGCCGTTTTGTTAGATGAATTCGGATTAATAGCTCATCGCCCTAGCGGACCTATAATTTTATTGTAATGAACTGTTTCCGTGACTTTTAACTGTGCTGTAATGGACTATTATAACGGATGTAATGCAAGCATATAAGGGTTTAGGGTTTAGGGTTTAGGGTTTAGGGTTTAGGGTTTAGGGATTAGGGTTTAGGGTTTAGGGTTTAGGGTTTAGGGTTTTTAGGGTTTAGGGTTTAGGGATTAGGGTTTAGGGTTTAAGGTTTTTTGGGTTTAGGGTTTTAGGGTTTAGGGTTTAGGGTAAATTTTTACAAAAGGATAGTGCGTATCATACATATAGGCAGTAATTATATCGTACAGGGTACTACTGTCCCCGAGCCTGTCCCTGCTCCTGCCCCCTACCCCTCTTCGGCCTCCTCGGTCGCACGTGCCCCGACGAGTAGGTGTGGCGATCCGGTGGAACACCTCGAGTCACGCGGATGTGCTGCACTGGAGTCATCTGTGATAACTCCTGCGTGTAGGGCGGAGGTGCTCCTGCAAGCTATGAAGGGCCGATCTCGACCTCCTCGTTGCTGATCGATGCGTTAGTGGGGGGGTCATTAGGTAGTCGGTAGGTCCGCGATGAGGTACTGGCTCCCTGGCCCGACGTCGAAGCTGCTCCCTGCACGGAGGTACTCACTCCATGGGGCGAAAGCAAGACTCCCCAGGCTGCTCTCTGAGAGGAGGTACCCACTCCATGGGACGAAGGCCAGGCTCCCCAGGCTGCTCCCTGAGCGGAGGAACCCTCACCATGGGCCGACGCGCTGGACGGAGCATGAGTGAAGTGCCTAGATGCCTCTGCTCCGTGCACCGAGGACCCCGCTCCGGAGGAACGAAGGTACGGCATAGTGAACGCTGTGAAAGGTGTCGTCGTAAGTCACACAGTCATCCAGATTAGAAAAACATAGGTAGACGAGGTGGGGTACACGGAGTTACCTCTGTTCTAGGGTGCAGGAGGACGTGCTGCGGGTGCCGGTGCAAGAATTTGAGGCGCTGCGTCGGAGGTCCAACAAGTCAGAGCCCTCAGCACGGATCTAAGCATCGTACGCATCCGCGTGTACGAGGTGCGCTGCTCGTCCACTGTCAACGCCAAGCCACCCTCCAAGCGATGACACACGGAGTCAACCTCCGTGTAAAGTAGTTGCGTACCATTGACCTAATTTCAGTTTTAAGTTAGATGAAAGATATACGTAATGAACTACTGATATATATGAGAGATTGAAGTACTCACGGCGCGGAAGTAATCCTGATCACGGTGCGCAGGGTAAGCGTCACCCACGGCGGCGACGTGTGGCTGCTGCTCCGAAGGAACGAAGGTGACACGTGTGCGGGTACGAGGCTGGTACCACCGGAGGTACATCATGTACGAGTCCTCGGTGTGGGGGCGGTACTCATCAACGACGTCCTCTGTGGCAAGCAACCAATCGTCCACGTATGGCTGCAGACGTGGAACCCATAAGTTTCCGCCGACCTGTCCCCTCCGAGTCAGCCTGAACACAAATTTGAGTGAGACATGTCTACTACGATTAATTTTTTAAAGTCAGTTGTTAGTAGTACTTACCTATGAGCATCTGCAGGGATGGTACGGATGATAGGGACGGGGGATGGCTGCATGAGACCGAACTGGCACAAAACGCGCCCTGGGCAGTGCGGTTCGACGAATATGTCGAACACCATCGGTCGGAGCGTCAGCCAGAAGGCCTGGTCACGTGTGCACAACGTGGACAGCCCAAGGGGAGCTCGTGCGTGGATAGCCTCCTGGCTGTATGGCTCCCAGATCACGTCGGTCGGCTGTATCCTGTCGAACTCTAGCATAAACTCGTTGTACGACCGCGTGACATGCACATGTGCCCATCGTCGCTGAAATATAACAATAAATGGGTTAAAAGGTACGATACGAATTAACTATATACGTCAGCTAGGAACACAAACCTGACGACGGCACCAGACTGTACCCATGGTAGGGAAGTCCTCGGGCGGATGCTGCAAGTACAGGTCCTCCTCGTAGGCGGTGTGATCCACCACAGGTCGACCAATCGCGAACCGTTCAGCTGCCCATAGCTGTAGAAGGAGGGGGCAACCAGTGAGCAAAGAACCTGTTTCTATCTTGGTACACGCTTCGCAAAGGCCCCTGTACGTCGCCGCCAGTACTGCAGATCCCCAGCTCCACTGTGGCACTGCTCCCTCGTCAGCATCAGCGATCGCGCGCGCGTAGGGGATCATGACCTTGTCGACGGCATGTCCCGCGCTGCTGGTGAACATGACCCAGCCAAAAATCCACAACAAGTAGGCCTCCAAGCTCCGTTGCACAGAGTACACGTCAGCCTCTGGGTGTAGCTGATCGGACTAAAAAGTTACAGTTAATAAAGTTGAGTACAACTGTAAATTGATAAAATTCTTTTAAAATAGGCCTTACGGTAAAATGCATGAGCCACTGCTGCGACGAGCCCATGGTCGTGTACGGAGGGAGGCTGCTCATAGCTGGAAGTGCAGGGTGACGCTGTACGTGGCCGAAGCGGGCCATCATGTCGTCTCGCCAATCATGAAGTCCGTCGACTGGCCCAACGGCATCGCCAGCGAGGGGAAGCCCAAGCAAGAACGCAACGTCCTAAAGCGTCGGTGCGACCTCCCCGCACGGCAGGTGGAACGTGTGTGTCTCCAGCCTCCATCGGTCGACCAGGGTTGCTATAAGAGACATATCGAAACTCCACCTCCTCGTCTCATCGGCCTCACTAGCTCGAGCCTCCATAAGACGACACAACGGGAGGAGGCGTGCCTCATGTAACCTGCACATAAAAATTTTATGTTATTAAGAAGCCATGTGTACTTAATTGGGAGGCCTCAAAGAGTCAACGGATACCTAGAACAGAACCGAGGGTCCACTGAAAGTAGACGTCTGGACGGTCGCGGTCGAAGTACGGGCAGATTGGCGTTCTGCACCGTAATACGGTACGAGCGGTGCTGCAGATCGATCCCTCGATCTAGCAGCTCTGGTGCGTCGTCCGCCATCCCTGCATGACATTATCACAGTTAACACATATGACACATGCAAATTGAAAGTGAAAAAGTATACAACAATAAATTTAAGGTACAACAAGAAATGATCGAATTTGAAACATAAAGAATGCACATACAATATGTAACAGAAATATATTCAAATACAAGACTGAGATTATGAACATTACATCCGGAAGATAGGTTGAAACAACAAGTTTGTTCACTTCAGTTACAACAAAGCAAAAACCGTACATTACATAATCTTAACCAAGCTTACTACACATCACTACACGACCGAACCACGAGGCATGCGTGCACGCCTTGGCCTGGTGGGCCTAGAAGTTGTCCCTTCTCTTGTTGGCGGGGTACCATCCAATCCGGATCCTGATGGCGGGGCTTCTGCTGTTGTGGGCATGTCTGAGTCCTTCGGGCACTTCTTGTAAGTATGTCCCTCCTTGTCGTATTTGCTGCAACGTTTGTACCTTCCACCTGCTTCGGACTCATCCATGGCGTTTCAAATACGTCTTGTCTTCCGACGCCCAGCCTTGTCTCTGATCTTACTTGGGTCTGGAATATAGGTAGATTGCGGTACTGTACCTGTAAAATTCTCCGCTATGCCAAAACCATAAATTTCATGTGACCATGTATGCAATATGGCTTCCTTGGTGAAATAGGAAGATACAAAAGTACGATCAAGTATTTCACACTCCGAGCTCGCTGTAATAACATGGGAACATGGTTTGTGGTAGAGTCTTGGCTTGTGACACGTGCATGCGCAATACCCATCCTCTTTAAGTATGCATTCTTGCACAACTCTTCTTCTATATATTCCACGCTTGGCCCTATCAGCACACAAGATTTCAAATCGGTGCTCTCTAGTACCTTGAGTTATAACTCTATGCTCCTTTGCCTTCTTACGTTTTTCCTCCAGATAATTTGTCAGCATATGTCCGAAGAAAACACCTCGCACTTACATTGATATGGCAGCGACTTGGTACCGGTCTCTGAAATATCTGCATGTTCCATGCAGGATGAACTCAACAATGGCAACCAAGGGAAGGTCTCTAACACCACGCATCACCCAGTTGTAAACTTCAGCCAAATTAGTTGTCATAATACCAAACCGCACTCCGCCGACATCATGCAGAAAAGACCACTTCTCCTTAGGCTCATTCTCTATCCAGTACGAAAATTTTCTCACAGCAGATGCCGATCTCCTTCTGATGTTTGGACCATCTGTGGGCAGCGATCCTAAGGACTCTGGACCATCCTCACCAACAGGTGCTGATCGGCTTGAGTGCTCTTCCATTTGCTTCGTTGTGAGCTCGTCCAACCTCCTCCAAAGCTCGTTGAATTTTTTCTCTTGATTCTGTCCGCACAGCCTCTTCAATAGATCCATCAAGCTCTTGCGCTTAAACTGCTTGTAAAAATTAGCACCCATGTGACGCATACACCATCGACTTTGAACATCTGGCCAATCTTTACCATATCCCATCTCTGCATCACCGTTCTTCAGATATTCAATTGCCCGAAGAAGGCCAGCGTGACGGTCATGAATTAGGCATACACCAGGCCTCATACCAACAATGCTAACCTTCACCTGCTTGAGAAACCAGTACCAACTATCGGTATTCTCGCTCTCCATAAAAGCGAATGCCAGTGGTAGAACTTGATTGTTCCCATCCACAGCAATTGCTGTTAGTATCTGACCTCTGTATTTATCTGTCAGAAATGTCCCGTCAATACAGAGTACTGGACGACAATGCACAAATGCCCTGATGCAAGCACCTAGTGCAAAGAAAGCTCATTGCAAGACCAATACTGCACGGTTATTCTCCCTGGTTGGGTATGTTATAAGATCTGTACATGTCCCTGGATTTCTGGCGGCTATGCATTGAAGAAGAGATGGTAAATTATCATATGAGGCTTTGAATGTGCCAAATCTCATCTCGATAATCTTCTGTTTTGCCCTCCACGCCTTAGCATATGAAATGGTGTATTTGAATTTATCTTCGATATGCCTTATTATTGACCTTGGCTCGTATCTCAGATTATGCACAACATCTGAATACATCTCTGCAGCAATAAATGCAGATGTCATGTTTCTGTGGTACTTCTGTACACCTTTCAAGTGACAGTTGTGCTGAGTGACTATTGACACTTTCCAATAATCCTTCCACTTTCCCTTGAATGCATGCACCCTCCACGGACAACCATCGCTGGATCTCATGCACTTAACTTCATATACACACTTTGTGGACTTTGCTACCCAGAACTCCCTCTGCAGTGATACAGCCCAAAGCTTGACTGCCTCCATCAATTCTTCCTTCTCTGCGTACATTGCTCCCTTGATTACCTCATTCTCCTTATATTCCCATGGAACATGGTATCCCTCTGAAATAGCAAGTCCAGAGAAGTCTTCATTAGACCATTGCCACGGATTCACATTGCATCCTTCCTCATCAGAAGATTCATCACCCTCCACTTCCTCATTCGCCGCATCTTCGTTTTTCATTGCCTGAACAATGGAGTTGATCCTCTCGCCCTCATCTGCCAAGCCTCTCGGCTCACTGGCTTCTCCTTCTCTTTCTGGTTCCTGCACATCATGTCCCTGTTCTTCTCCTTGCTGAGCACGGTCGTTTTCGTCTTCTATTTCAGCATCAATCCTAACCATGCTTGTACCTTCCACATCTTGCAAGGTTGCATTGTCTTTATCGTGCACCTCTATGAAAATGCTGGGTTCCCAGCCCCGCTGCAATGCATTTTCTACGTACCATTTCCATGTTTCGGTGCAATCTACCGACATCAATTCCCAGAAGCATTCTTCGTTGCCACGGTTGACTACTACATTTACTTTTATTGTGTTCACCTCTGGGTTGATATGAAATATCCTCATTAACCAGTTACACACTGACCGAAAATTTCTTTCCGCTGGCCTATCTATCCCCTTTAGTGTTGATCCAAATTTAGACAGATCTATACCATACGGCCCATATCTGACAGTGCCACTACCATGGAACAACCGAAACATCACTTTGGTTGACATATCTATTCAGAGAAAATACGATATGCGTCACATTTCAAATCATGCAATCCATTGTTTAAAGCATAGAAGAAACATCATTATTTCTAACATAAACTGCAGTGCTCTAACATCATTATTTATAGATCTAATATACATACTACTCACAGATCTACCCAGAGTCAACTAAAAACTAAACAACTCTAGTGCACATTATATTTTACTAATGCATAGCAACAGACTTGTAATGTATGAGAAACTTACCTAAAAGCCGAGGTTTCAAACTGGCAGGGCTTCGCCGTTACTTCCTTCTCCCTTCTCTCTTCTTTCTTTTTTTCTGAAAATTTTAGTGAATATAATGAAAATCTGAAGAGGGGGCTGGGTATATATAGGCGGAGGTCAAAAAACGCCCACTGTGTAGGCGTTTTTTGGAGGTGAGGGGGCCGCCTGCAAAAGTGCGTGGCCGGCCTCGCCTGTTTTGCAGGCGGCCCCCTGGACCGTAAAAAACGCCCACGCAGTGGGCGTTTTTTACTGCTCCGAGGCCCGCCCGCAAAACAACGCGCACTTTTGCAGGCGGCCCCCTCGCCAACAAAAAAACGCCCACGCAGTGGGCGTTTTTTGGCCGCCAGGTGGCCGCCCGCAAAAGCCGGCACCGGCGCCGGCCGGCCCTGTCCCACGTCACAAAAAACGCCCACACAGTGGGCGTTTTTTAAAAAACGCCCACTGTAGACGACTAGTTCTGTCATATTTCGAAACGAAAAATTAATTTTATAAATTTTTTTTAAAAAATTAAAAATAAAAAAAGTTCGAAGGCTATAGCCATGTGAGATGTGAGACCATACGGTTCTCCTTTCCTTGCTGATATGCTTAATAATAATAAGAGAATAGTGCTGCATACTGTATATACTACATACAGTCTTCAAGGCATACAATATATTGACAGCATACATTTGTTGCCGGGTAGGTTCTGGTGATGCAAAATGTTCATGGCCAAATCACCGGTGAGATACAATCATCCCACTGTAACTGTAAGCAGCAAACCTATCAAGAGGAGAATCACCTCTCTATTTACAATTCTAGATCAACGAAAAAAATCTGGACAATTGGAAATAAGCCGGGAGAAAATTGATTTTTGAGGGCAGAGAGCACCAATCCCCACTACTCCAACTGTCAATGCTGTAGTATGGTATGCGCCTCATATATCGTAGTCAAGTTCTGTGCTGTTCAGGGCCACTGCCCGCTTGACAAGCTGCCCTTGCTCATCATAGATGTCCAGGTTCTCACAAGGTTTTGGGAACACGGGCCTGACGACACGCCCCTGGACATAGGAGCACTGGAAGATGTGCTTCTTCTTGTAGCTGATGCCTACCGACATGTCCTGGAAGCTGATGTCCTTGATGGGGATGACGTCGCTGCCATAAGCGCGGACAGGCACCCGAACACCCTGCCCATGGATTCTCTTGAATGATATACTGGTGATATCTGGGAAGGCTGCCCGGTCATATCCATCATCAGCATGCTCGTTGTAGTCAACCTTTATCACAATCCCAGCACGGACATTGTCAAAAGTGATGTCCTGATACGAGATGTTACGGATGTAGCCGCCTCTTCCTGTGGCAGTCTTTATCCTCACACCTCTCCTTGATTCCCAGATGCGTACATTCTCCACCGTAACATTTGCAACTCCGCCTGACATCTCACTACCTATTGAAATTCCAGCACTGCACAAAGAGAGAGTAAATAGTGTAAGCATGATCCATAACGCTCATCAATATGCATATGCACCATAGTAATTTACTAGTCTTAAGGTTTGACTTCAAAGAACTATGCGCAAAAAGCAGATCATTTTAGACAAGCAATGTAGTCAAGATATCTCAATTCTCACCTCACAAGAGAACGGGCAGTTACATTACGGATTAAAATGTTAGAAGATGGGCGACCATATGCAATCCCATACTGATCCCAACCACTCTTTATAGCTATTGCATCATCACCAACCGATATGTAGCAATTCTCAATAAGCACGTCCTGACAAGAATCTGCATACACTTATATGTCAGAAATAGGAATCTAAATTACGATTTGTGGTCGTTCAACATGACCTGTAACTAGTGTAAGAGTTAGTATAGACAGGATGTTATAGTCTGAGAATGGATGTATATCTACTGGTACTTAGAATGCTTGGTACAGTGTCAAAGTATATAAAATATGAATGACATACTGGAATGCAGTTAAATACAGGTGTAGCAAGAATACCTGGATCTATGCCATCTGTGTTTGGAGCATCAGACACAGGAGATAAGATAGTAACATTTGAAACAGTCACATTTGTGCAATCATAAGGATGCAAGTGCCAGAAAGGTGAATTCCTCAATGCTATGTTCGCAACAATAATGTCCTTGGACCACATCAGCTGCACAAGAGGAGGTCTCGTGTTATTCAAAATTCTTCTGCGATGCTTCATCCACCAAACTTCACCCTGGCCATTTATGCTCCCATTATGTCCTATTTAACACACCGAAGAAGGGGAAAAAACAAATATATGAAGATCAGATAACTATATTCAATTAGGCAGTGAAATAGAAAGAATCTCATTGTTCTATTTCTATCAGTATACAAGATTGGGGAGCAAACAAACTTGATAAGTTACAGCTACAGCATTGGTAGTTGCGACAGCAATGTCGCATTTGAATGAATTTGCCTGTTTAGTAAGTAAAATATCATGACAGAATATGACAGTTCAAGCTGTAAATGCTAGATCCTATTTCAACAGAAGTGCAGGAGCTCCAGATCCTATTTCAACAGAATAGGAAGCACAGGGTACATTGACTGGGGGTCAAGTAGTTGTTTTTATGCTACAAACACATGATGCTACGGAGTTACAATACTTATATTGCTTAAGATGAACATGATGCAATTATGTACTGATGTTGCTTAATCCACAATTGCATTAGATGTTATGTATTGCATTGCTTAAATGCTAGCCATCTGGAGAAATTGCAAACCTGTAATAACCACATCTTTCAAATTCTGTCCATGAATGAGACTCCCAAAGCGCGGTCCTTTGTGCTCCCGCCCATACCCATATGATGGTAATGCTGGCATCAATGGCCAGTACTTCTCATCCTGTCCACAAAACATCAGAATGCCAGTTAAATAAGCTTACAATCATGTGAAACTCTGAATGCATACTAGTCTAGACTCTAGAGTCTTGATGTTTTCAGCATTAAAGTATTGCCATTTTGTCCAAGAAAATGTTACTCTCCAGAGCACATCAGAGATCAGACTGCAAACATTATTCTTATATTTCATTGTTGATATTAGTCCATAGTCAACTAGCCAAATCAAAACTATTCTTTTGGACATTAACTTTAATTTGGTTGGGAGGCTTGGTCGCTTGGAGCTTAGAAAATGCACATGAGAAAATCTATCTAATTACTAAACTCCCACAGGTGAGTAGGTAAGTTCACAGAAACAGTGAATTCCTTACCGTAATGCCAAGGATCTCCGCGCCCTCGGCAAGAAACAGCGTCATGTGGCTAGTCAGGTTGAAGGGCGCCGTGAGCCAGCGCCCAGGGGGCACATTGAGCTGACCGCCGCCTCGCTCCGCGAGGGCGGCGACGGCCTCAACGGCGCGCTCGAACGCCTCGGTGTTAACCGCCCGGCCGTCCCCGACGGCGCCGAAGTCCGTGAGATTGTACGCCGTGGGGCGAAGCCGCGGAACGGGGCGCGACGGCGGAGGCGGCGCCGACAGGAGCCTGAGTAACCCTCCGCTGCCAGTGGCGCCGGCGCTGCCGAAGGACATCGAGGCGCTCTGCCAAATGAACACGAGCGTGAACCCGACCACCCACGCGGCGGCCAGCAGCGCCTTGTTGGCAGCGACGAAGGCGACCGCGCCCCGGCGCTGGTGCAGCCTCCCCACGCCCGTCTCCACCATCGCGCCCACGCGCGGTTCCCGCGTGTTCCCTGCAGGAGGCGGCGGAGCGGTGGGGCTCCGCTCACCAGAGATATCGCGACCTAGGTCGGACGCGACGCGTCGCGGCGCCGGCCTGGGCTCAGTGCGTGGCGCAGGGCGCGAGGGGCTCGTGCTCCCGGGAGGAGGCGGGCCGAGAGGGAGGGGGTCGGTGTGGGAGGGCGAGAATTTCCGCCATGGGCAGTTGGTGAGGAGGTTTTATAGGATGCTGGAGGGAGAAGCCGTTTGAGTGAAACCGACGCGATGGGATGGCCGGACGGACGGCTGTCTGCGCTCCTCCCGATCATGGTGGGTGCCTGGTGTGTGCCGCTGTGCAGTGGAAGAAGATGGGCCAGAATTACTATGCTGCCACTGTGAGCCCTGGCCCCTCTGGGGTGTATATGGGCCATTGGATGCAGATCGGACGGTGGAAGATACATATACTTTGTTCTTGCTGATGATGTAGGATTAGCATGCTTGGTGCCAGTTTGGCACCACGGTATTGTAGTAATTACGAAGAGATTGCACAAGAATGAATCAATGAAATATTGTAACTCTTTGTAAACTTTGTTTAAGGAGCTCAAACAGAAATCAAAGTTGGACAAGACGCAAAAGGCACCATAGATGTTAGCCAGAGCAAACGGATAACAGGACAAGACATGTAATCGTGGCAACAATGGCACTAGATGCTCCACTTCATGTCTTTATTTTCTAGGTTCACTTATAACAGACAACATTTGTTGCAATGTTGAGACTGATATCTAAACACACTTTTTCTATTTTTTGTATTACTTTGAACATACATTGGGAAAGGCCTAGTAAGACCTCTAATGGATGAATCTAGCCACCAACAGTCCATAGCGGTAGGATGGAGGTTGACGAGGGACGTGTCACAGTTAGGTTTTAACCGTGCAGTAGTTCGGCATGGGTGGACTTTACTGCAAAGGAACGGGCGAACAATTATACCATAGCCTTGGTTGTGCTTGTGCCCATATAGGCAATATCGGCAACTAGGACTGAATAGATGCGATTAGTGTCGTTGGGGTTGTTACACTCCTGCATGGCCACATGGCTAATGTCCTCTCAGTATGCCACATCTTGATCCAATAGGTTGCCTGGATGGTCCATGGTTCAGGGCTTAAATAAAGCTTAGTCATTATGGCTAGAACCCTGGGAGTAACAGTAGTGGGTGTGTTGCTCTTCCCAATAGGGTGTGTCATTGAGGTGTTTTCCTAGTCTCTCTTGCTTTGTTGTACTGTTTAGGTGAAATAATTGTGTTGGGGAGCGCCGCTCGTGTCTGTATAATCCTCGGATGTTTGCTATCTCTTATTATCAATCAAAGTCGCTTTACTGGATTTTTTTAAAAAAGACCTTGTCATTATGTTAAAGAAAAACTTAGTCTAAATTGGAGAGTAATAGACACTCGTACATAGAAACTCGATAATTTTTATGTTCGCTAATTATCTGAATAAAATAATGATGTGACAGTCAAATTAATGGAGAGAGTGGAGTAAATAATTTCTTTAGATAAAAAAACATGTCCATACAGTAATGGATTTTGGTTAGGACTACCCTGTTGTAATCACGGTCAAAGGTCTCAAACAAAATATCTCAAGTTTGACTAAATTTATATAATAAGATAATAATATTTAGGATGTCAATTAAGTATCTTTGGATTCTTCGTTAATTATGTTTTCATAGTATGCCTATTTGATGTCATAAATCTTTATATTTCTACTCTAATTTTAGTTAAACTTGAAATAGTTTGACTCTAAAATTTTTAGAGTGACTTACTGTTTGGAATAGAGGGAGTAGAAATCTACACCACTAGAGCGTAGTACAACAGATTTGGTAACGTGTAGTTGGACAAGACATGCAGCAAAAGCAGTCCGCTATCTTGCTTTTGTTCTTCATTCAGGTGGGAACTTCTGGCTAGGCGTAGCATCGTAGTACAATGCTTTTCTCCCTGCAGCTCACCGCCGTTGCAGAATGCAGAGGGATAGTTTGGTGTGGGCTGGTGGCCATTTGGCCGTCTCTTGCTGACTTGGGTTTGACGCAGCATATAGCAGTAGCAAGTAGGTGCGAGTATGTATTCCTTTGATGGAGACGGACGGGTGAGCCGTGCCTGTCGTTAGGCGAATAAAGCTCGTCGTGGATTAGCATCACCAGACACCAGATCAGGGAAAATATAATGCCCGTCCTTTGGATTATCTCATGTACCTACCTGATGCAATGGATGCATCAATTGCAATTGCAATTGCAATTGCAATGCCCATTGCCCATTGCAGTTGCATGTTGCCCAGATGAGTGGCAAGGGGACCCCGGGCTACAGCAGAGACCATGAGTTTCGTCATCAAGTTTCTAGAACATGAGCTGTGTAGATTGACAGATTTGAAAATATGTGGATCCCAAACCTCTCGGCCCTTTTTTAAGCCTCTTAACTGAGTATAGCTGTAGTATCTTTCACCTTTTTTTTTCTTAAAGACACAATAGTTGCACACAAATTCATTGAGTCAATATATTGTCAAATTCCCATATTTTATTAATATACATACTTTATTATAATAGCATTTATTATGTGCTTTGGAATTTATTTGATTTAAGTTTGAATCAAAGCTGATTAATAAAGCTAACTAAACTGCTAGCTCATTATCCTTAGCATGGGAAAAAAATCATATGTCCCATTGAAACACACGAGTATGTTTGCTACTAAATATTCTCCACTATAATACCAAACTTCTTGGGCCGTTAGACCGGACAAACATACATCCCAACAAACATACACCCCAACGCAACCCACTAGTCTCCACAACCCACTAAACGACCTCACGCCACGATCTCCCACCCTCCCACTCCTGAAATCACGCACGCAATCACGCAACGCCAGGTCCGTCAAATTTCAATTTCAAATTTTGAAAGCCCTCCTACGCCATCAGCGGAGGCGCTGCTGTAACACCCCTAGTGTTATATCAACTAAAACATATCATGTCATCATATGCACTGCAAAGCATTCATGTTTAGGTCAACCTTGTTATGCATCAACTAAAACAAGTTTACATTTCATAGGTTGATTGTGTGTCTGAAATATTTGTCACATAAAATCATAAAACCCTACTTTCCAATGTAATCTTAAATATTTAGTTTATATTCTATGTACTTGAGGTGTAAACCGTGTTTACACTAGTGTCAAGCATAGTGTATAAATCTAAGTCCAACTCTTAAAAATGATTTCCATATTTAAAGTTGAATTTGGATTTCAAAGCTTATTCCCAAGTCTTGTAATTCAAATTTAAATTTAAATTAGAAAGTTATAAAATATTTTTTAAAAGTCAACTTGGTCAACCAAGGGTGTCATTGGGTCATTGACCTAAAAATATCCTTGGATGATGTTTGTGATCACTAATGACCAACCAATTAATTTAGAAACCAAATCGAGTTTGAATTCGGTTTTAAAAACCCTTATTTCAAAACCTTATTTTATCCCCTTTTCTATAATTTAAAATCTATATAGAATTTAGAGATACTCTAAAAATATAGTTTGTAGATCTTGACAAGAGCTGAAAAGTTGGTATTCAAAGTTTTTCATGTTTCCAAAAGGAATTTCAAATGAATTTGAAAATACAGTTTTCCAACATTTATCCCCCTTTTATTTTAAAACCATAATTCAAAAATTATGCATAATTTGAGAAAACTTTATATATGAAAAATTTTTGGTTTGTGAATTTGAGCATTTCATAGATTTGAAGATTTTCAAATTTTATTGAAAAATCAAAAGTAATTTCAAATAATTGTTTCTAGGATTTTATTCCTCTTTTGAATTTGAATTCATATTTCAAAATCTAGACATAATTTGAGGATGCCAGTTAAATGAAAAGTGTAGCTCTTGAAAACTTATGCAAATTCTAACTTTGGAGATTTTTAAGTTCCTATATAAATTTTATAGTAATTTATTATTTTCGATGAATGGCATTTCTGTAATTACCAAGAACAGTATCGAAACCTATGAACGGCCGCCATTGCTGGCTTCTCAAGCCACGCCGCCGTCCACCGCCGCCCTGCCGCAATCGCCAGCTTGCCTCGCACTCGAAGAGTCCTCGCCGCGTGTCGCCCTCTCTTCCCCAAGCTCCGGCTACAAATAGGAGCGTCGTGGCCAACTTCTCCTTTTCCTTTGCTCCGCCGCCGCCGTCGAACTTCATCGTCGCCAGTCAAAATTCGCCACCGTCAGCCGCTCCCCGCCTTCATTTTCTCTTCCTCCAGCTCCGCTTCGCTTTTGCACATCTCCCTGGCTAGCTCAAGTAGCTTCGCGCCACCGAAATCGGCCGGCCTGCCGTCTTCTTCCTCGCGACCGGCAAGCAGAACCGCCGCGTGCCGCCACCGTCAACCGCCGTTGTGGTTGTTCATTTCCTTTCCTCTTCTTCTCTAACATGTTCACCTTGATCTCCTCCCTCTCATGCGCTCCGTGGTTCGTTCGTTGGTGCTCAGGAATCGCCGTGACGCCCACCTTGCCACCGGAGTCCGCCGCCGCCATCGTTGCTCACGTCGCTCTCTCAGCTCCGCCGTCGTTGGCCATCATCTTCCTGTGCATCCACTCTAGGGTGAGCTTCTGAGCATGCCCGTTCCCTTACTTGTGTTTGAGATGCTTTGCCGTTGTTGCTCCGCGTGTCGCCGGCGAGCACGACCATGCCGGCGCCGCCGCGTGCGAGGCCGCGGTCGTTAGGATCGTATTTTAGCCAAATTAGCTCGCGCTTCGCGTCCGTCTAGTCACGCTGGTCTTGTTGCTTGAGTTAGCTGCACCGGAGGAAACTCCGGTGAGCTCTCCCGCCGGGCCGTCGCGCCGCCATGGCCGCCGGCGTGGGTGCTGCCGCCGCTCTGCCGCTTCATTAGCTCGCCCAGCTTGTTCTTCTTGTCGAGCAGAGCACGTAGGGTCAAACCTCATCGCCGGAGACCTCACCGTCAGTGAGTATTTGCCGGTCAACCGTTGCGCCGCCGTCGGTTAGCGTGGGGACACTGTTCCCTTTTTCCTAACTTCAAAAATTCTAAAAATTTTTGTGTATGATCTTTATGATGTCCTCTACCTAGAAAAAATATGAAATGCCAAATTTGAATACTTTTTGCATAAGTTAAAATTGGCCCTTTTAATTGAAAAATGCACCTTTAGTGATTTTTAATAAATAAAATAATTGGCTTTTATTTCTGAAAATTGTTTTGCCATCTAATTAGACCAAGAGCTTTTCAAAATAAAATTTTGAGCTCAATTAGACAACTTTAATTTTTATACCTTTATTTTATGCCTTTAATTAATTAATTAACCCTTTAATTATGCTTAATCATTATAGGCTTGTTTGACTTTGGGATTGCTTGATGACCTTGGGTCATTAACCCTAATGACCTTTGGCACTTTAATAAATTATTTGCGCTTACCTGGATCATGTCATTAGGGTCTAATCAACGTTATTTTATGTGTTTAATGAACTTCTTAAATGACGTAGTTAACCCTAATGAGCTTAGTAAATAAGTTTTAGTTGGCTTATAACTTTATCGTGAAGAAAAGTTGTACTCAAACCCTTAATCTGGTTATGCATCCATCGAGCATCATGTTTACTATTCCATCATGTTGAAGCATATCATTTTATCGTATAGTTTCCGTTAACGAAAAGTTAACGTTGTCGTACCAGATCCCAAGGAAGAGCAGACTCAGGAGTTGGGAGTTGATCCGGAACTCGAGACCCTCTACCCCGACCACCAAGGCAAGCCCCGGATGCATTTAAACCCTTCCTTGATTTTATAAAAGTTTTATCGCTTTATTTATGAAAAGTTGCATTAAGTAATAGGAGTTGAGTGATAACCCACCAATTGCATTACCTATCTTATTTCCATATTCCTTGTTACCTATTTTTATTAGATGCGTAGTAATGCTTAGCCTTGCTTAATAAGTTAGGTTATCAAAAAGTAAAAGAATGAAAAAGATGAGGATGGCTTTATCTATGGAAACATGATGATAGTTAATAAATCGAGTCTGGACGGGTAACTTGCATTGGGAAAGGAGTCCCTCTGTAGTTTTTTGTCTGTTGATGCCCTAGGCCCCGTGTCGATGGTGATCTGGTGATATCGAGAAATTAGAAAATCCACATGCATGAAGTGATATACAGTGGGCCAGAGTCCCCACGTATGTCATGGAGTGATATATAGTGGGCCAGAGTCCCCACATATGTCATAGTGTGTTATACTGTGGGTTAAAGTTCCCATGTATATCGGTACACCGGGTCGAAGTGCTCATGTGTATCATATGGTGATATATGGCTGCGGTTGTTATCCCGGTATATCTGTGATCTAGTATGCATATGAGTTAAAGTCTTCGGTATCCCAGTGATCTAGGTCCCAGTTGGGTATGAAAATGGATTCGAATCGCCGTTGCTTCTCGGAGAAGAAGACTCGATCGGTGTTCATCATCGTATTAACAACTTGAATGAAGATAAGGTATCAAAATGAAGTTGGTTGGTAATCTGAATCTAGAGTAAGGCAACTTTACTTTCTGTAATTGCTTTTCCACAAAAATCCTTATCTTTTGCAAGCCTTACCTTGTTCCTCTAGCCTGCATTTCTTGAGTCTTCACCCCTTTTCTTTCGTCGGGTCAGTCTTGTTGAGTACTATTATACTCAGGGTTTGTTGAACCCTTATTGCAGGTGAGTCCCATGAGCAGGAGTGCTTCGCATCCTGCTGCATGACAGTCGTTGCGGAAAATGACGATGAGTAGGATGTTTGGCTCTTGGGCAGAGCTTATCGTCTGGGATTGTAATAAAGTTATCTATCGCTACTCCACTACTATCATGGTTGTAAAATTTAAACTTATGGTTTATAAGGTTTGAAACTAAATGTTTATAAAATTATGTTATTGTAATCCTTCCGCTGTTTCACTCTGATATATCTTATTTATATAAAACTATTGTAATACTGCAATGTCTCTTTGTAATGATTGATCCTGCTCGGAGAATCGTGGATGATTCGGGATTTACCTGACAGACCTTTTAAATCTTATGGAACACATTCATGGTTATTAGAAGTCTGTTAGACAATAATCATACGTGTGAGCCATATGGTTTAGGAGTTTCTGCCACAGCTGCACAGGGTGTTGTTAACCGCCACGATCTTTTTTATCTCCTTGGCTCCCTTCACGCACACATCCACCACACCACCGTTGAGGGCACTTCTCGATCCACCACCTTCGTGCATCGCATCTCCCTCCTGGCACAGCCCTGGTGACGCCACGGTCGAGGCGCTCTCCAACAACATGGCCAGGAGCCTTACTGTCGAAGGCGGCCGACCAGGGCGATCTCCATCAGCAGCTTCATCACACGATCTCCACCATGCACAGTTGTAGTTGTGGACTATGGATGCTTAATTATATGGAGTATTGGTCTGGAACAACTTTATATGGAGTATTAGATTAATTATTGTATGTACTAATAAGTATATTAATTGATTATCAATAATAAAAAATAAAAAATGACTTATTAATGTTTTCAGGATGACATAGATAACTTTAGGTTCAAGCTACCCGCTATATTATACAACTCCCGCATAAATTTGGCAAGAGGAGACATAGATAATGAGTTACCGAATGAAATCCTAAATCAACAATTTGATGATGTCGAAGAGCTCAACGAAGCGGATATTTTATTATCAAGAGATGCCAAGATGATAAGTACACTGAGGTGGGAAAGCAAAGAAGAACTATGGTTGTCCATTTGCAATATCATCCAGTTCTACACCAATAAAAAAACTGTAGAGTAAGTCTTTCAAAATGGTTTGCCTCTGTAATTGCTGCAATGACTAATTTTGTACCTTTTTCGTGTTTTCAGCAACGAGTGGGTACGATCTACAAGACCACATCCAATTTCTTTGAGTTATAGGAAAATTATGACTATTTTACAAGATAACAAAGAGTTAGAACATGAAACATTTAATATGGGTATTCGGATGCTTGCGAACAACCAAGGCATGATGCTGAATAAAGAAAAATACCACCTTATGGATCTTAAATTTGCTGTAAGCTGTTATATACAAATTATTCTAAAATACTATAATTCATCAAAGACTTACTCATTTATGCGAAATCAATAGGAAATAACTAGGTTTGGACGAGATCCACGATGTGTGGGCCGACTGACAACGTATATCATGAAGGCTTTAAAAAAGTACTTGAGTGTTGGCCAAGCATGCAATATAATATCAATGACCGTAGCAATGTAAGTTATGTCCTCTGTACTACTTTGTGCAATTAATTTATTTTATTTATCACTTATATATTCTCTTTATGTGTTTTAGATTCTACTGCCATATTACAAGGATGACCTGTACATTTTATTCATAATAGACATGTAAAACAGGATTGTGCGTATTATGGATCCACTATAAAATCAATCTGCTTTGCCGGGTATTAGTCAAGATATGGTATATACAAGTACATTCCAAGCTATTGCTAGAATATTTATGCTCGCCATGGCACTATCAAATTCAAAGAGGAACCACTGTATATCTAAATGGCGGCGACAATACCCTGCATGTGTAACAAAAGTTGCAACAAACAGTAAAGACTGGTAATCATTTGTCATTTGGTTCAACTTTGATGTAACAAAAACAAATATTTCAGTTTTATACGCAAAATAAACACTGATCTTGTACAAGAAATTGAGAGGCTTTCTTGTATACAATTTTATGAAGCTGTGGAACGGTATAAAATTGCCGCTGATCAACAATGTAAGCATATGTAGTCTCCAACTATATTTGTGTCACTGTACGAATAAATAATGACATAGTATTATCTGCCATGCACAACTATCAACATCACTGAGGAGGGAGTTCTTGGCTGATATTTTGACGAGTCATGCAAACGAGTGTTACGACAATATCCCTAAAGATATCCAATATTTGATTAAGAAGTTAGAAAAAATATAAAGGTGTCTACTCATGTGCAGTGATGATTTCTAAAATGTATATAGACTTAAAAAACAATTGTCTAAAAATAAAAATCTCTAAAAATAAATTAGTTGATTTATATTGCATTCCTTAGATAAAACCATAGCGTTAGCATGGGTATTATTCTAGTAAAGACAAAGTGAATTCTTTCGTCTGCGTATTTTACTTCTCATCACAGCGTCTTTGTTTTCGTCCAAGTAACCACATACCAAGCTAAACGTTCTTTTGCAACGCAGCACAATTATGTTTGTTTCTTTTGCTAAAATATAATTGTTACTAACGTTAGTTTTTTAAGGACTAAGGTTAGTTTTTTTTTGAGGGAAAGGACTAAGGTTAGTTTTTTTTTTTTGAGAAAATGGACTAAGTTAGTAGAAGATATACAAATTAGACCTGTTATCGTCCTTTTGACATTTGGGCCTAGACGGGCTTATTTCTAGCCCAGCACGATGCACGGCCCAATATAATGCAGTTCAAAAGCCCAACACAAGGCCCGGCCTGGAGCAAACCAAGACGCTGACACCGTCGTCGTCGTCCCCACGCAGCCGGTCCGCCTCCGCCTCCGCCTCCCGCTCACGGCGGCACCTCGGATACGGCATCCTCCGCCTCTCACCCCTCCTCCTCCTCGTACTGGTCTGCAGAGAACCGGAGATCCATCCATCCGGACTTTGCATTGATTTCTTCTGTTGGTAAGGAAACCTAATCTGCCCCGACTCTAAGAGGAGTGAGTTTAGTAATTGTGTCGAAATCTTCCTTCCTCTCCTCCATTAGTCCATTCATTCATCAGTTTACCTTCCTGATGGTGGCTTCTTTAATCTGATGCACCCATGCATGGTTCGGTCCAATTGATTTCTTCTTCATCTTTTTTTTTTCTCCTTTTGATTGAACTTCATCAGAGCGCAAGGGCGGCCTCAGTCGAATTGGGACGCAAGGTGGGGCTGGGAGGTTTGCTTTCCAAGAGATTGGGATGCAACTGAATCTCCACAATGCCCTGCAGTAAGTCTGCGCCTATTGCCTTACAACCGTTGCAATGCTCTTGGTGATCATGGCATTCTCTGATTCCTTCTTACGCATTGTGGTGTTCAGCTCAAAATGAAAGGAGTGCTTCAGATTAAGGGGGCATCAGGGCGTGAAAAGAAAGCTCCTAAGGAGCTCGAGAGCGTCTTGAACCAATATTTCGGATATTCGGGATTTCGAGGAAAACAATTCGAAGCTATAGAAGCTGTTCTATCAGGTCTGCTCGCTTGCTGTGCTCATGTGTCTGTATATTTATATGGTTGGCACCTGTATTGCTGAGATGCTTTCAACGTTATGGGTTTTGTTTAATATGCTAAATAATTTATTTATCTGCAGGAAGAGATTGCTTTTGTTTGGTGCCAACTGGTGGTGGAAAGTCCATGTGCTATCAGATACCAGCTCTAGTGAAGAAAGGCATTGTTCTTGTCATTTCACCCTTGATAGGTGAACTGATCCGAAATATTTTCCTTAATGCGATAGCGTTTATTACTTGGAAGTTCATACTAACAGTTCCTTGATTTGATTGAAAAATCTGCTGACCAGCACTAATGGTAAGATTTATTAGCCATAGATCTCCTTTTCCTGTTATTCACTTAGTTCATATGTCATGGAACATCATGTGCTCTGCATATGAAATTTACAGGAGAATCAGGTTGCCAGCTTGAAAAATAAAGGGATTCCAGCTGAATTTCTCTCTTCAACACAGGCATCTCACACTAAACAAAGGGTAAGGTCCCCACACGGTACAAAGTAATGCTCTGCTGGGATAGCTCAATTGATTTTCCAATTCTGGACCCTCCTGTAATCATTCCAACAGACATCGTAACCTCAACTTGTACACAGACTTGTTGTCAAAAAAAAAAATGTAGACTGACTGGTACTTTTGTTTACTCTTGCATAGCTCTTCTTCTTTTTGGAATTTACAATTCTATCGTATGTATGCTCTCTCTTCTCAGATACATGAAGACCTTGATACTGGTAATCCTTCTTTAAAGTTGCTATATGTCACTCCTGAGCTTGTTGCAACATCAGGCTTTACTGCAAAGCTAAAGAAGCCGTACAACAGAGGCCTTCTTGGTCTTGTTGCTATTGATGAGGTCTGAATTAAGCAATGCCTTACCAGTTTGTTGTTCTTTGATCTGTTGAAATGGCATTTGTTGCTTATTCTGTTACTTATTTCGTACAGGCTCACTGTATTTCGACTTGGGGCCATGATTTCAGGTATGCAGTGTTTTTTTATGTGTTTTGTGAATACTTACCATCAATCTTAAAATTAGCAAGGTTCTGTTTTCATGAGCGCAGGCCTAGTTACCGCAAGCTTTCATCATTGAGGAAGCAGTTCCCAGATATCCCTTTGTTAGCTTTAACTGCAACTGCCGTCCCAAAGTAATGCAACCTGCCAACCTCATGTTTTATCTCCTTATTACGTTTTCCTCAATATTATCATGGTCTCATTTGCCCATTCTTTTCCTATGCCAGGGTCCAGAAAGATGTGATATCATCACTGTGCCTGCAAAATCCAGTAATTCTTAGAGCTTCATTTAATCGACCCAATATATTCTATGAAGGTAACCTTTTGATTTTATTGATCGTTTATTTGCCTGGTTGTGCAAGAACTTGTTGAGGTAGCACTTAGCATCAAGACCCTATCCATTAGTATTCCACATAAGAAATTTGTTATAGAAACTAAAACAATTGATGATAGATTAGGGTGCATATTTTCTAAATTTCGACGATGTTATATATGAAGGGCGGCCCTGGTGCAAGCGGTAGAGCTTTACCGTCTGTGACCAAGAGGTCCAGGGTTCAAGCCCCAGCCTCTGCACATTTGTGCAGGGATG
>CM041635.1:55280817-55358545 GCA_023333625.1 Bothriochloa decipiens | reverse complement strand
AGGTTCTTACTGTCAAACATATATATTGGTCTACTGGGCTATGCAGTTGATTCTAGTCTATTATGTTGCCTCTCTTGATGCAGATTGTTGACTACTGTGAAAATTCTAGTTGCCGGTGAAAAAAGATCATTGAGAGCTTTGGAGAGAAAGTACGAGAACAATCCTGAGCTTGTCAATATGTTTTCTGCTTTATTTTACTGATGAATTATCT
The DNA here is from genome assembly GCA_023333625.1 of Bothriochloa decipiens. NCBI lineage: Eukaryota > Viridiplantae > Streptophyta > Magnoliopsida > Poales > Poaceae > Bothriochloa > Bothriochloa decipiens. The sequence goes on along the minus strand of CM041635.1, from coordinate 55,358,334 downwards.
TTAAAACGGTTTTAGGTACAACCAACTTTATGCCACCGCTCATGCGGATGCTTGCAAGCACCCCAACTTGGTGTCATCATGTCTAGAGGAACTCCGTCGTGTGCCCAACTGTCGCTTTAATAAGATCTCCCCAGTTTTTCTAAGGTACTTGGCAAGGCTTGGCTGTATTTTTTAGAATGTTATCTGCTTGATTGATTGATGATTGTAAGTGGGCTTATCTTTTACACTGGAGTTTTCTATGCATTGATTTTTTTTTTGTCTACGTGACAGCTCAGTTAAACCAGCACACTTGGACACAGAATTCTGGAATCGTGAAGATGAGGCAAGCATATCGGCTGAAGACATCTCAGATTCTGATGGTAAAATAGTAGAACATTACTCTTCATTTCATATTTAGAAGATACCTCTGGTTGTTATTTGGAGGACTGGAGCACACTAATATATGCAGTTCTTTATGGCAGATGGGAATGAGGTTGTGAGTAATATAGCCATTTCAAAAGTTCCAGCAAAAGCTGGCCTGGATGCAAAATTTAAAGCCCTGGAGCATGCTGAAAATGCTTATTACCAAGGCAAAGGTCAGACCAAGCAGCAGGTGATTCATATGCTGTCCCTATGTTTTTGGTTATTGTTTGGAATCTCAAAACCTAAGTGACATACGGCGTGGTTTTTGCATTTCTTCCATTAATGAAATACTAGTTTCCTATTTGAAAAGGCCCTCCCCCTTGTTAGAGCTTTAGTAACTTAATTACTAATTCTGATTTCAAATGGTGACTATTACAGGGTGGTGGCCTTGCTGACAAGAAAAGCATCTCTCAGACGCTAAGAGATGCATGCAGGAAAAGATTTTTGGATGCTCTTGGAAAAGCAAAGCTGCAACTGGGGAATATTCCGTAAGTCTGCTTCCAGTTTGGCCCTGTTTGAAAGTGTGGTCTTGACCATTAGTCACTTTGCCCAAACTGCTAATTAAAGCATGAGTGTTCTGAACTTCTTTTCTCATGCACTGTATGCTTTTTACATATTTGTTTGTTGTTCCATGACTTGCATGCTGTCAGGTGCAATGACGAGGTTTCTGCTACACACCTTGAAACAGAGTGCTTCAAAAAATATGAGAAAGTGGGCAAAGACGTTCTACAACTCACAGATAGCTGCCACAGTTCGGTGGCTGTCATCTGCAACATCCAGTCAGATGCACGACCGCCTCCAAGCTCTCATCGACCAAACCAAAGATGATGGTGCATCAGGCTCCCCTGACATTGTCCCAGAGTCACCTCCGGCATCTCCTAAAATCGTCAGCACGCTAGGAGAAACCAGTAACTACGAAGCTGATGACAAACCACAGCATATTTGTGAGTTGGAGAAGAGGGGGCATTCAGATGAGTCTGCAAAGGGTGCTGCGGCATCGACTGGGAACATGGAGCTCCCCACGATACCATCGGGGAACATTGTGCTCCCCGCAATACCAACTTTCAGAGAATTCTTGAGCCAAAAAGGAAGGGATCGGGGAAAGAGCTATTCAAATTCGAATGCGGCGAACCAGCCATCTGGTATTCGTAGGAAGTCTAGCGGTCCGGTTCATAAGGAAGAAAACAGCAAGACGATGAAATCATGAATGTCTGTCGGCAACTTTTTTTTTTTTTTTTTTTTTTTTTTTTTTTTTTTTTTTACCTTTTCATCACTAAAAATCAAACAGCAAGAGGATGGAAATCATGAATGTAATGTCAGTCATCTTGATTTGTTTTGCCTTTTCTCACTAATCAAACATTGGAACCTTACGTTGTAGTTATGCATTCCTGAGTCCCCATAATGATTTTCCTCTATATCTATTTAGTACAGTGAACAGGGTGTTCTTAGCTTCTCGTACGGATGAAAAGCATCAAGGACAGAGCACAGTAGACTTGTGGCAATCAGTGATAAAATTAAGTAAAGTTAGATACACATGTCGGACCTAGCATCCTATTTGATCAGCTCTTACAACTGTCAACAACTACACCAGACTATCTGTCATCTGTATCGAACTACTGTATCAAACTATGTAGGCCTATCACCCATAGGCTCCGAGGAATCCTTCTCAAGCTCAGCGATCAGCTGCTCAATGTTTCTTCCGTATATAGGCATGTAATGATCATTGATCATCATTTTCGAAAGCCTCAGTTTGCCGTACAGAGATCTTGGCGTCAAGAAGATCCCCATGCTGCTATGTGACTCCCCATTCGTCGCATCATCCTGATGAACATCAGGATCCCCTTCATGAACTGCTTCTTCCCTGCTGGAGGTCAATATATGCATGATTTTTCCAGGAGGGTAGAACCTATGCACTTCCTTGGTCTCGCTGAGCACATCTTCAGCCACGCCACCCACCTCCTCAGCAATTGTACTTTCAGTCATCTCTTCCACTATGTCATCATCTTCTCCCTCCCTCTTCTGGTATAACTCACTTTCGAGTTGCTGCCACAGCTCCACATCAGTCATCCTGTCCTCGTCATGGTGATCAACGATGTCATCATCACTATCTACCTTGTCATCTACTAAACCAATAGCATCGACTGCCACAGCAACGGAATTCTGAACCTCTTCTGGTACAGCTTCTGATGTAACTGTCTCTGAGGTTTCTATGGTTGTTTCAGTCAACAGCGAAGTGGATTCGGATCCACCGCTTGTAGATGCTCTTATTTCCTCTGATGTGACAGTTGAAGTAGATGAAACATTATTTCGCCGTCTTGGCCCAATACAAGCCCATGAGGAAAGTTGCAGTCCAGGTCTTGTCCATGCTGCCTGTGCTACACTGCGAGCTCTCCTCATTACAACCTGGCCATAAGATTATTATCACTGGAGGTAAGGACAGTGCAAATGTTTCAAACTAGAAGACAACTAAGCTTCCTGAAGATTGTGTAACATATGAAACTTTGAAGGTAACCTGTGTCCCGGTAGTTACAGGTCTTAAGATGGCGCCAGCACCAGCAACTCTTGCTTTAGCATTTGCCATAGAAGGAAGTCGTGATCCCAAGGCTGATGCTGAACGATAAAAAGTGCTTAGAATTCTGGTTTGTTCAATTTGGTGACGGAGATCATTTAGCCAAGCAGATGCTGTAACCTGTTATGAAGGGAAATTGCCATCATCTCATGTTCTTACAAAAGAAATACAGTCAATGAATGTGCGCTAATAAATTTCTAGAACTATATTATCACGTGGGGTTAAAAAGTCTGGAATATCAGTAAGAAACCTCTGAACGAAGATCATCTACTGATGCAGCAGAAAACGTTGGAACTAAATCAGCTCCATTGATGACTGTAGTGATAAAACGTGCTCCTGACTCTGCCAGTTCCCATGTCATACATGCAGCTGAAAAACAAACCATTGTCTAAGAAACACATATATTCCTTTAAAATCTCTACATAGTTAAACGGAGTTTAAGTTTATCACAAGATTCTAGTATGATAAAAACATCAAATTTAGGATACACAACTTATAACAGCTCCAATCATAATATCAGCTAAGGACTTATCTACAGCATACTTCTAACATTTGATTTTATCAATATAGTTACAGAACCATCACAAGTTCAGAAGCAGTCTGTACTATCTACTAACCAACCTGCCCCTGTGAGCATGAAAACATGACACAAGCAAGCAAATATATACGGTAACAAAAATGAGAAAATACCAATTAAAATTAGAAAGAATGCACATATTGTTTTCATGTTTTGATTGAGAACTAAAAGAGAAAAAACAAACATGGCATGTAAACCTGGCGCAAACGCCACACAAGTAGTAGAGGTGAACTCCTTCTGCTCCCTCAGGATGTATGTCAACAGAGCAGCTGTACCACCCCCCAGTGAATGTCCAACAACCTACATAGATTTGCCAATCGCCATGAAGACCCATAGATTGCAACACTTTGAAAGAGACACGAGCTATAATGCCTTTTTAATGCTGTAGTGATGCTCGTACTCTACCATCAAAGACCCAAAAAAAGGCTATGAAATAACTCGTACCTTTATTTTAAAGTCTGGGTACATCTGCAATGCTTGTGTCAGACAAGGCCCTGAGAGCTTTGCAATCCACCTAGCAGCTGCAACCATCCCAAAATGAGCATATCCTAGTACTAAGTCACTAACACCACCTTCCTGTACAATTGTATGGTGGAATGGAACCACAGCACCAGTGGCAGCTGTTAATGTATCTCTGATGCTATGAGTTCCCCTAATTAATAAAAGTATGGACTTTTTTTCTCTATCAAGCAAAATGGTGAAAGCTGGCTTCAAAATCTGCATGGAGATCACAGAAAATCCTGGATCAATGCAAAGTAGACAGTATTCTTGTGCATAACTATTGGAATACAAAATCAGCAAAAGAATGGCCATAAGAAAACAATAGATAGTTTTCACTCACTCCTGCTTTAGGTTCTTGCATAAGAACATCCTCCGCAGTGTAGCCAGTCACCTCCAAAAACAACGGGAATGGCTTCTTGGAGAAATGCCAGCAAAGTGTCAGCAAATTTAGAAGATACTTTAAGTCAGCAATCACTTCAGCTCCTTTGAGCTCGACACTATCATTTCCAGCGTATATGCTTGCCACAGATAAATTTCCCTGGAACACATTTCAGAAGCATAGCTATCAGAAACTTTGTAATAATATTGACAATCGCAGTGCAGTCTGTATTTCAGTTCATCAAATAACAAAACTAATCAAATTTTTCATAGAGGAGCTTTGGAGGATGGCATGTGCAAAATACGAGTGAAATGTAAAGCCAAGCTTAAATGTACAGCACTGGACCATTGCCTTTGAACTTCCAAGAGTCAATCAGAACAAGATCAAATGGAAACAAAATTACTAACAACGTGTCAGCCACCAACCTGTCTCTTGAGGAGAAAACTGATCCCAAAAGCCAGGTCACCGATCGGCCACTTCCCAAGGGTCTCTGAATAAGTGAACCGCAGCGTCTCTGACAGCGTGGAGATCGTCTCAAGCCAGGTGGCAGGGGCACGGACGTCCCTCTGCGACACCCGGCTCCTGCTGGGAGAACCCGGCACGGCCCTGGGCGCCACGTCCCTGCTGTTGCTGCACTCCCCTTCCTGATTCAGCCTCTCTGTCTGCAGGCGGCGGTTCAGCGTGTAGTAGAGCAGCGCCGCGGCACCCGCTGCGGTTGCCATTGTCGCTGTCGCCATACCGTAGGAGAGCAGGCCGTAGGGGGCTGCCTCGTCAGTTGCAATGCACCCCACCGGATGGCCAGTGGGTCACACACAGACTCAGCCTCCGGTGCAGTTCAAACCCAATGGTGGAAGGTTATTAATGGCGCAGTCAGACAGCGTTATTTAACCCCCGGAGGCTTCCACTGGCGACGCGATCTTGATCCTTGGGGGCAGTACAAAGTCAAACCTGGTACCACAGACAGGAAAACCGAGTTTTTATTCCAAAAGAAGGTCATCCATTGGTGGCACTGATCACCGATTGGATTGGGTGGAATGAACAGTTGAAGCATCCCCACCACATCCAATCTAACAGTAGTACACTAGAGTAATTCACACAAACAACTAGTGACTAAACAGGTCCAAGTCCAATACAGGTGAACTAAGAAGAAACCGGACGGACACGGAGAAACAAAGTACCGAGAATGGAAACAAGAAAATCATCCAGGAAGAGAGATGTTCGATTGGAGACTTTACCTGGACTGATCAACAAATGCGCGCGGCAGCGGTCGATCGGAGTGGCCTGGGAGGCCGGAACCCGCTAGGGTTTTGGGAAGGGGGGAGCGGAGTCCAGGTGTGCAGGTTTTGCGGGAGGAGGGGAGGGAGAGAGAGAAATAGGGAGGAGGGGGAGGAGGCAGGAGATGGTGGCCTAATTCGCGTCGATTCTTGCGGGGCGGCGACGGCGGATGGGGAAGAAGGGCTTCTTCCGTCCCGCCGGACGAGGCGCGTTTCGTTTCGCCCTTTCCGGGAAGAAGCGGTTGCGCTTGGGGTGCCTTGACTGAGCTGCTGCTGCTGGCCGATGACCGGTGGGGCCCGCGTTGGAGCGGTGGTGCTTTGCGGTGCGGCAGGGCAAAGCAGCCAGAGGAGACAACCCAACATGACACGGTGGAACTGACCGACCCTGTACGTTTTTGCAGGTCAGGTTGCTTCTTTTTTTTTTTTTTTTGACGATTGGTCAGGTTGCTTCGAAGCCCACGGGCGTTCCAACGGGTTGTCGATGGATCAGGCGGCGCAGCCAGTTTGGATCCACAGCCTACTTCCATGTCAAACGCGCTTCTCTCAGTCTAATTTTATATATGAAATAGCAAATATGCCTCTGCATTGCACCGTGTGAAATTCATCAAATATTTATGAAGGCATCATGACAAAAATTCTAAATATTTTTTCATAATTATTTGTTCTATAAAAAATTTAAGATATAATTTATTTTTTGATAACTATGATATCCATTATACAGCTATATTATTTGCACATATAATATGATAATGTGGTGTGTGTATGTAGGATGTATGTGCGAACCGTTAAAACAATCGCCATCATGAAGGCTCAGCTCTTTTTCTTGCATTGCGGTCATGTACCATCAATCTAGATCAGCACATGAGCACGTCTAGGAGACTACAACTCACAACGTCTCGATCGAGGCGAGATGTAGGCACATAGATATAGATATAGATATAGATGTAGATATAGATATAATTTTCTAATATTTTTTACATAACTTATATGTTATTTTACTAGAAACAAGAAAAAAAAGAGCCTAACCATGACCCGGTCCCTACTGGCATAAAGGCCCACAAGACATTTTTTAGCCCAGTAATAAAAGGTCCAACATAGACTTAGGAATTCTCGGGTTTTTTAAATTAAATTTGGATCCTTCACATTTTCTTTCTTTCTAATTTTGTACTTGGAGCCATTACTTTTTTCTATTTCTTTTTTATGTTCCTCTGTGGAACCTCTCGTCGACGACTTGAATATTGAGGTGAAAGAAAATTGGGTGAACTAATATATAAATACAGTTATATCATTCATGTTATCATTTTATATGAATGTTTAATAGTTTTTTCTCCTCTTGCAAGGGCATAGTTGCTAAGGTAACTAATAATAGGCGTGTTAACTATTGTTAACTAATAATAGGCTGGCGAAAATTAGCTAAATTAGCACACGACGAGAGCACGTGGCGTTCGAAACGGAGGTCGGCTATTTTTATCACAGACTAATGTCCACGTTAGTTTTTCTTTCCTTATTTGGACATGGCATGCAAACTTTTTTCTTTTCATATTCGGTTGCGGCATGCAGACTTTCATCCTGGCTTTCCTATTCGTTCACGGTATGCATACACGGTTGTTTTAGACCATTATACTTTTTTTTATTTCTTTTTTCTCTTCCTCCATGAAACCTTCCGTCGCCGACTTGAATTCGGAGGCGAAAAAAATTGGGTGGAGTGAAATTTTTGCTCTTTATAGATAGGTATAGATTTAATAATTCTTACGAGTATACATCTATATTTATTTATATCTTATTCTTATCTAAATATAATATTAAAGAGTAAATGTTTTATTCATCTATCACTCTCTACCTCCGTCCGCATTACTCTTTTTGTATATCGTCTCCCCACTCTCACATTCTCATTCCAATTATCATTCAAACATGGCAGAACACATGCCATGACCTTGAGAAGTTTAATGTGACCGATCTTGATCATTATGCCATAACCCTCATGAGCAAAGAGCGTTGTTGATATGGCAAGCATTTCTAGAATGACATGTCACCGCTATTGGTTCGGAAAAGGACTACGTAGACTTTTTTTACAAATATTAACATTTGTTAGCTTTTTTTATAAAGAAAAATAGAGTACAGTCAGGTGGATATTTAAGAAAAAGTAATTTAATTAGCTCTAATTTTGTTAGTCTCAAAAGTTGGAGATCTACTCTTCGAGTAATACAACTTTTATTTAGGGTGTTTCTCGAATTTGAATTTTTTTAAGATATTAGATTTCTAATTATAAAAACTTTTTTTTAAAAAAATTGCCTTAAATGATTTAAATTAAAAGGCTTGTCTTTGAGTAATGTTTTTTGTTCATTTGACTTGATTTGAAGAAATTCCAGGCCACCTCTAGAAATGATTCTAGTTCCAGAGGCGTATGAAAACCTAGCGACCTTTGAAAATAGTGAACATTTATGAAGACATTGTCTCTAATATTGATTTATAGAGATAGAATGACTCATAAACCACTTTTAGAGATGGATTTTTATAGAGCCACCTCTATTTAAAGGAGCTTTTGTAGAGTAGTGTGTTTAATGCCAATATGATTCAACGTTTCGCCGTTTCAAGGAAGAAGGCTGGGAGCTTTGCTGTCTTTATATAGTCTTTTCGTTTTTTTCACACTTTTTTATCTCTTATTTTTTTTTGTTGACCTAGACCTTGACTCTCTTATAATACAAAACTAGGCAAAACTCATGTCAGCTCTACGTCCAAAAGATTCAGCTTTTCAAGGGATCTTTCTACATTGTCTTATATCATCTTACGATATATAGGTTTCACACAAACGTCACTTCAAATGTAGAAAAACAATAGTTTTCAATTTCAGAGTTCAGTGATATTAGGATAATGGACTTGTTTTATTTTGCTCACAGAGTCACAGTGGTATACACATGGTATATCCAGGACTCCAGGAGACACTGTTGTCTTGCACTCTTGCTGCTGAACGGCGACCAGCTAGAGGCACGTAGGGTCTACGAATCCACCAGCTGGCGAAAGAATTTACAAAGTTTATCACCAAAGTAATGAGCGATAATCATCTTTTTAGTCCATGCTGGGTTTTTTTAAAAGCTATTTTTACAATGACTATGTTTTTTTTGGGGGAGCAACTTTTACAATGACTATGTGAGAAGAATAAACGGGTTATGCTTGAAATCAGGAGAGCGGTCGCTGGACCAAAGCCCAAAGAACGGCAACTGAATTTGGCATGAATATCAAGAAATGCCATGAATCATGAGGAAGGCAGGTCAAGCTGGGAATTATGAGTAAAACTCAATGCTAATGGTGCTCTTAAGGCCCAAACTGGTGTATATTCAGTGTAGGCAGAATTGTGAGGGTCACTCCGCTGAACAAGTTGAAGACTGGAATATGCCTAGAAGGACTGAAGCATGTTGGTGGGGTGTTCACATGTATAGCTTCATAGCTTGTTGCTCAGTGGACTGAAACTTACATCTCTTCTGACACTAAAGTTTAGAAATTATGATTAGGAAAGAGATCGAGTGCAATCGTACAGCCTGTGGGTTAGCCCAATTACAATTAGCAATACGAACGGCACACTGCAACTCCCGTGTTGTTTTGGCGCGAGATTGCTCCTTCTCTAGGCGAGCTCAAGGCAACTGATTGGAACATATCTTTTATACAATAATATAAAATCTCTCTTCTGCCGAAAAATACTAAATTTGATTCAAAGTCTATTAACAGTCACCATTGAGTTCTCTTGTTCATAACTTCATATTCAGATGAAATTTTGACGCGATTCTAACATAATTATTATATTGAACCTGATTCTAACACATAATCATGAAAAACATGCGTTTCGTTGGGAGATTTGGACTGATTGGTATAGAGTCTGTGTCACCTGTCGCGTCACCTGTTGATGATGGTATAGAGAATCGTCTCGCTCATTCCCTTCTCTCGATCGCTCGAGTCGATTTGCAATCGTTCGAAATGCGCAGTTGTGTCCAACGACATAAAGTTGCAGCGTTTGTCTCCTAGCGCTCGTGTTGATTCCTTGGTGGATTATCGGTGTGTATTATTGAAACTCGTTCCGATCCTATCTACCACATGTTTTTATATAGGAAAGAATCCTGTACTTGTCGGAGCGAACGGTCATTATCTTTGCCATATAAGGCGGTTGGATTGGTTTGATCAACAAATTCTACTCCTAGTGGCGATATACATGGGGAGCCACAGGATCTTTGAAAGGAAAGATACCCAGCCCATCAAGAAATGTCTCTGTTGTCGCCTCTAGGTGGGAGGAAGACAGTGGTGCGTGGCAATGTGATTCGTTTCAGATTTCACGATGATCGAGCATTAAGTTTAATATATATATAGGGATATTTATAGCTTTCCAAATAAGCATGGCGCGCGATCTTTCGTTAATTAAGTCATATAAACAATTAATAAATACTAGTAAATGTGAGCAAAATGGGGAGTAGTCTATAGACATATGTTGCATTTTGTAATGTGGTGTGTGGCCATTCTTATACTCTGTAAACTATTTTAATAATATATGTTCCAGCGTATGGTTTGATATTTTCTTTGCTGAAACTAAATTGTTGGCCGTCTAAAAAAGAGAAAAAATGCATTGTTTTTTTTGTTCCACCCATGTATATTTGACATCCATATCCATCCCCCTCGTGATTTCTGGATAAGTAAGTTTATCAGAAATAATACTGCTATACTAGATAGATATACAAATAAAAACTTCATCATGTAATCGTACGACAAATAAGAAAAAGAGAGCGTGTGCAGCACTGCACGCGTACAATATGCGTCTGTTTCAAATCTGTTGTATAACTAGTGTACTGTATTATTTGTAGTACAATAAGGAAAAAAAAGAGAGAGTTCTTCTGGTACTACGTAGCGTGCAATAAATATGCAGACCTCGATAGAAGAGAACTCTTTTTTTTTTAATTTGGAAAAAATATCAATCAGCAATAGAAACACATAGGAAAAAATATGCATTATTATCAAGCAAATCTGATAAAAAGAGTTATCATTTCTTTTTTTTTCCCGTTGCTTGTATACTTTTCTCTGATTATTGAGATCGATCCAGAAAGATGCCATACAGTACAGATGGAGATGAACAAGAATTGGCATGCATGTTAGCAAAGAACACGGCATAGATGCCGAGGAGGAGAGGGAAGAGAGCAATAGAAACAAGAAGAAAGACAGAGAGAGATTGGCCTTTATACGTGCTCGACAACTTTGCGTGAGAGATTAGATGCCGATGGTGACAACCGGCGCGAACGCGGTGCCGAAGGGGCAGTCGGCGCCGCCCGGCCCGCGGAGGGAGCTGAGGGCCGCGGCGCCCTCGAGGAGGTCGTTGATCGCCGTGGCGTAGTAGGCGCGCAGCCGCCGCAGCGTGCGCCTGTACAGCACGGCCAGCCACCGCATCCGGAGCCGCCGGATCGCGCCAAAGAGCCTCCTTTTCCCACCGAGTCTCGCTACGGCCATCTTCTTCCTCTTCCTTCTTGGCCCCGCCGCAGGCACCGGCGGCGACGCTCCACCACCCGCCGCTCTGGCCACCAATCTCCGCGGCACCCGGAACATCATCGGCCGCCGCGGGGCGACGAAAGCCGCCGCAACGAGCTGCTGCTGGTGGTCGTCCCCCATCAGATCAGATCAATACACTGCGTGCTCTCCTCTCTCTCCCGCTTGGCTGTGCTTTCCCTGGCAAGGCAAGGAGGCTAGCTAGCTACCAGTCTCTAGAGCTAATGGACAATGGCATGTGATGGGAGGGCCGTGATTCGTGCGTGAGTATGAGTAGTTTATATACAGTTAATCACTTAATTAAGCATGGAAAGAATTGTTTATAGATGGTGTGGATGGCTACTCTACTCTCGGAAATGGTAAGGTCAGAGGGAGACGCCGTGTCATATACTTGTTGCTAATAGCTTTCTAGTATTATTACCAGCTCAATAAGCAAGAAAACTAGGAAAGCATCTTGTTTATTTAAACAAGCAGGAGTTAGCTAGTTTATTATTTTGTTGTGCATACGCTGACAGACAGCGACTGCTTATGGGGCTACAGAAAAATAAATAAAACTACATGCAAAAGATATGCATGCATGGATAGCAATTAATTTTGGTCCAATTGATTCTCAGCCATTCCCAACTGCTTGATGGTGACATATGTGGGCCTTTTTTTTAGCAACATCTCCGGCTCCGCTCCCCCGCGAGAATCAGTGAAGCCTGGCCAAAGGGCTCTACTCCACGCTACCCCACTGCTTTGTGTCTCTCCCTCGTTTTCCTTATGCGTCCTCTTGTCTCTCAGCCATCCATCCTCGCTTTCGTCGTGCTGCCCCTTGCCTCAGTGGCGAAGCTACGTTCAGCCACCGGGGTCGGCTGACACCGACGGTTTATAACGAGTTTTACGGACGCACCAAATTATCACCAGCTTAGACCCCGGTAAAAAAAAACATGCGACCCCGGCAGCCTTTAGCTCCAGCCCATCGGCCAATTCTACACGCACATGCAACCATTATCAAAGGAACTTGCACGTGCAGGCTAATAAGTCCATCCCGAAGGCCCACCTTCAACTTCATGACCCTACGCTACGTGTCTCAAGGTAGCAACCCCACAGGTCCAAACGTCGAGTCTCTAATGCGGACACTTCCCATCGCAACTCCGCCTGCATCTGGTCTGGTGGCGGCGACCATCGGTCACGACTCGCTGGGGCCGGCGCCGGTTGCCGCCGTGATACACTGATATGCCGTACCCTCAAGCACCTGGACGAGGTACATCAAAATAACTTGATTTTACAATTGATAACTAGTAATCTATTTTCTCGATCTACATTGATGTCTGTGGTCTGCACTTTATTGATTTATGATGTCTAAATTTTAAGGATTTTGGGGGTAGTTGGATTTTCTTTTCTTTTAGTTTATAGTCTGAAGTTCTAAATCTTAATTCAGAGATAGGATTCTCTGTTGCTTTGCGTTGCAACAAAGAATTGAGAATTTAAGTATAGTATTACAGTATTTACTTTAGTGTTTAATTATGTGACTAATTTGATAGGCAATCAAAGCACATTGGGACCATTCATGAAATCAGCAGTTCAAGAGTTTAGCAATTTTCTCAGTACACTCGAGAAGATCATCTCTTTTGGAATACTGAGGGACCATCTGTGACACCCTTTCCGGCGGATTGAGTTTTTCTTTATTTTGAACTTAGCGGTTGTTTGGTAGAGGCCACGCCCTGCCACGCGCAGCTGTGGCAAGTTGTGGCGGCGACGACAAATGTGTCCACAAGTGGCGGCTTTTCCACTAGGAAACCGTATGGTGGCCACAAGTTATGAGCAAACCAAACACAGCGTTGTGTGGTGTGCCGTAGTTTGAGTACGGTGGGGTATGCAGGGAACCAAACACACCCCCTTAGCACTATGGGTTTGTTTAGACCCCAGCGCCAATTAATCCTGGCTTCGCCACTGCCTTGCCTTCCTCTGCCTCCGGCGCATCCTCCAGTGCCTCTGCCACACCCTCCTTTGCCGCTGTTGTGATGTCATTCGCTTCTACTGCCGATGTCATGACCTTCGAGGATGTGGTCGCCAAGATATGGCTCATCATCTTCTTCCTCATTTAGATTGTGAACTGAAGTTGTTGTGAGAGCTCTACCAAATGGTGCCGCTTCGAGCTAGGAACATGAGGGAGCAAGAGCGAGGGGGGGGGGGGGGCTGGAGCGGGTTGAGAATCCTACCGAATGGGCTTTGAATTGGACGAGATCCGTACCAAGCTAGATAAAATTACTAGGGCTGCTGAGGCTTTGTTTGGATGCACAGATGAATCTATGACTCTAATCCACTTCAACACACGTGGATTATGGTGGATACATGTACATTCAAACAAAAGCATGAAGCGGAATCCTATTCATATGGAATTATTGTCTGCTAGTTCTGTCTTACTACGGCGACTCATACATGGCACAACATGACTTGAGCAGTAAACATGCATGGCCGGTGTTAAAGAATGGGCAGCATGCGTCAGAGCTTACCTCAGTCGGTATCGGAATGCACGGTATAATACAGCACACCAGCTATACGTACATTAGGAAATTGATGCAATCATAGTACCCGTTGTTTATGGTATCAACCACTCGTACCATCTCTAGATGGTCAACAAAGCTTCATGCTTGTATACATAAGAAACTGAAACACATGCTTGGCCGCATCGATCACAGGCACAGCGCACGAGGATATGCTCTGCTTACTCCGTGTTTCAAATTATTTAGCGATTGTACACGAAAGCTCAAGGACACAAAAAAATATATTACATCTTTTTCCTATATATACATTGCTCCTTTTTATACGTTATTTAAAAAATTTCAATACATTGCTGAAATATGTGGAAGTCGTATCCTGCACGTATCGGTATCGTATCCAACACGGACCAACCCCACGTCGGTTCATAAAACAAAGATTAACTGCACGAGCCTTACACTCGAGATATAGAATCGGGCAGAGAGGCGAGTCGGGTGGAGGCGGCGATGTCGGCGAAGAATCGGCCAGAGATGGAGAGGTCAGCAAAGGAGGTAGCGGAGAAGAAGGCGACGAGTCGGCTGGAATCGGAGAGGTCGGCAAAGGAGCGGCTGGACAAGGAGACGGCGAGGAAAGCGTTGCTCGATTCGTTGAGTCGACGTGGTCTTCTCCGCTCGCCGGGCTCCATCCTCGTCAATCTGGACAACTGCCATGAAATCGGCGCCACCATCGACTTCGAACGCTTCCTCCACATCAGCACGTAATAATCACGTCACCGGCCTTAGAGCATCTCAACAGTTTCTAACAATTTCTCCCAAAACTACAGAGTTTTCCAACTCACCAAAAATTATTGAAATTTAAATAAGACCACCTCCAATGGTTTTAATAATTCACTCCTAAAATATGAAGACAATTTTATATCAATAATCGTATACAATTGTACGTTTGCATCAGGAATTCTTTCATACTCTTTATTCTTTTACACACATTTCTATTTTAGATTGGCTAATAGATACACACGTAGATATACCCATGCTATCGGAAAAATTAGAAAGTGGTATTGGAAATTAATGGATATAGGTTGTTTCATTCTTTCCATCTATTTTGGTAATACATTGTTTTGCTATCCGGGATTTTTTATTTTTGGGACATTAACAACTACCCTAAAATCACTAGGCATTTTGTTATTGACAAAAATGTTTGTCATTTTTTAGACTATTTTATTTTTATTCTATTTGTTAGTTTTATTCTAGACCCGTGGAGAACGAGAGGTTTCTTGCAATGGAGAAGCATATCTGGAATGCTGCAATGGATGGAAATCCAAAGATATTGTATGAGATCTCTGATATTTTTTTCAAAACGTTTATTATACTTTGTGAACATATGATCCTTTAATTAAGTTATAAATTTTATGTACTTTGACTGCAGAGTTGTGAATATGATTTAATATCTGAAACCATGACCATGTACCCTATGATTGAGGGACACTATTGGTACCATTACAACATTGTAGGTAAAAAGAGGGATATTGCTTGTTCTAGGTCTAGGTCTGTGTTAATTTTTGTTGAAGTCAAGTGCAAATCAGAACCCATTATTAAAGAGAGGAGCTATAGTGTGATGTCTTGCGCCACACTAGGTATGAATATTCTTCTTCGATAGCTGATAACACTAAAGTAGCCTTTTTATCGAATCTCTTCATGCTTGTGTGCAGATGAGAAGAGAGGCTATGACTGCAAATTATGTCCTACTTTTATGAATATTAGGCATCCACCGAGGGAATGTTTTATTTATGGCAGTGATGAAGATGGGCAAAATGTGCTCAGTCCCTGATTGTGCAGAGTTTTTGTACTGTTTAGTGGATGAGTAGTATTTTGAATAAATCTTGAATAGCTTTGAACAACATCGTATTAATATCATTATTATTAATGAGTTTATGTAAGAATATGGTAGCCTACCATTCATAGTCTTAATAATATGTTTGTTTGATACATGCTAGTTTGTTTACATTTGTATCAATATCGAACAAGTTGAATTAGTATCGACTTAGTTATCTGAAAAACATGCAAGATATCAAATCATACAATGAGATTTGGAATATTTGCGTTCTTAATACCATCTTTCATTGTGATATAACAACTATAGAAGCACTTATTGATTTATCTTTATAAGTTTCTTCGACTTCATTGGTCAATATATTCTCTTCGACTTGTATTATTATGTCATACAATCACTTTGTGATTCACTAATACAACAAAACTTGTAGTCGGATAAAAAATCCTAAAATCATGGGGTCCTCCGATAACTGGATATCTCAATCTAGCTTGTCACCTTTAATAACGATACAAAGCTAGACCATTCACAACCTTGTAAGTTATAGCAAAGTGCAATGAAAGTGCAAGGCAAGGGCCACTTAACATTAACAAACATGAGAATATTCAACATTTTTTTAGAATGTCTGACATAACTCAATCAACATGATTAGATCTTCCAAGGCAATGGATCCGTGCGCACTCAATTTTCAGAGGTTTCAGGTCCCTAGAAGGGGATTTAGGACAGCTTCCTTTCCTGCTACCACTGACACCCATCCTTATGTGTTGTCATTGCCATTCATGAAACCAAACAACACCCGAGATCGTCACCTTGTGGTCCTAAACATGGCATTAAGGGTGTGACATGAACTTGCCCATTTTTCTTAACTTGGAAAGACCGATCCTCCCGTAGAATGCTAGGTAGAGCACTTGATGTGAGTGGAGATCCCATTGTGTATGGAAGAACAAATAGACTAAATCCTTTTTAAAAAAAATGAAAAAAAATCTCATGATCATATCGTAAACATACTCAAGACTTGCGTTAACTACAGCTGTATTAATCTCAGTCGATGCGTGCATTAAACAAAACCCCATCGGTACTACTTCGGCCACGATTTCTTCCACGCTATGCCTAAGTACCCTTTACTGTTTTGTAAACTCTAAATTATTACGTATAGCTAACAACAATGGTCATGGAAGTCCACATTTAGTATTGTTGACACCGTTTTTCGGCACGTGTCAATAAGGATCGGGAGACTAAACTAAATCGGTAAGAAGGTGGTTGTTCTTCAGCATTGCTTTTGAGTTGCCGATGGGTGGTTGCCGATGAAGGACATGTTGATCTCGTATATTGCCGATGACGCCAAAGAGCTGGTGCCGATAAGATAGGCAGGAAGGCTAGAAGGTTGTTGCCGATGCCAGGGATGTGCCGATAAGGAGAGGACTTCATCGTGACGGGAGCGGACAGAGGATCGGCGACACGAAGCTTATGATTTCTCGTATTGTAGTTTAAGTCTAACTACTATACAAGTTTTATTTCTTTTTAAAGAAATAAAGTTCGTATAAGGAATTAGTTTATTTCTTCTATATTTTGAGCTTTACGTATTAAATTAGGACTCTTTTGATTAGCAGAGTATAAATATATGCCAAAGGACATTGTAATTAAGAAAAAAAGCATTAATAAACAAATCTACTTTTTATTTACCTTTACTAGTACTTTACTTTTCGGCGACTTCGCCAAGTACCTTTTCTTTTTCAACGAGTTCTTTCAAGAATCGACGGGCTGCATCAACTTGATCTCCGGCGACCTTGCAGGTTCCACGTCTACCGAGCACGATTCAGGCTTTGACTTCCGGGCGTATCGCTGTCGTCTCGTCTAATCTGTTCAACAGTTATCGAATACCTTCTGAGCTTTGACGTCCGGGCGTATCGCTGTCGTCTCATTCAGATTTTATTCAAATTTATCATCCTTGTCGATTAACAGGTCAAATCGACTGGCACGCTTCGGATATCGATTTCGGGTATTAGCCCGGTGTGTTTGCAGATATAATTTTGCATCAACACATCTTTTGGCACGTCTGGTGGGACCAAGTCAACAGATCTATCATGAAGAATCCTACTGATATCAATCCAGAAAACATCATCGAGATATCAGAGTCAGATCTCAAGGAGGATCAGAAGCTAGCCATGGAAAAAGCTATGGAGGATTACAGGTAGCTCTGCTTGAAGTCTTTCAGCAAGAACAGGGGCGGAGAAGTCATCTAGAAGCAAGATCTGCCGTTGCCTCGTCAGGTAACCTTTGACTCCAACCCTGGTAAACTACAAGAGATGGTTAATTCTGCATTGAATCAAGCTTTGATCAACCACTCCACTGTGCTGTCCAATACTGTTTACAATGCTGTTGTGCAAACGTTAAGAGACGGACAAGCACCAGGTTATGTCGGGCCGGCATATCATCAGCCGGGATCGGCATCTGTCAGTACTCCATCGGTAACTTCAGCCGTTGAGAGTACGGAAGCGCCTACTCCTCCAGTTATATCAGGGCCACCTATCATTGAAGCCACGCCGATAGTATCAGATCTAACGTCTCAGGAGAGGACTAGTACTTAGTTGAGCACAGATCTATTGGCATCGGCAATATCAGGTCCTTCAGGTCAACACAGTCAAACTGCTGCTAATTGGTGGGGATACGGGATGCCTCCAGGTCCATCTACTGCCAACTCTGGACTGCCTCAAGTGCATGATGTAGCAGGGAAGGGTCCAATGACATCGGCTACTCCAATTCGGCCGATGGCTCAAGTGCCGCATTATTCTACTGCACCTCCTGCTATACGACCATTGTCAATGGGATTCTACGCGCCTCGGCAACATATATCTTATTCTAATCCATTGGCTAATCCTCTACCAGTTCAATAGAGGGTTTCTACTGCAGAACAGCCCATAGTGCCATTCATATCTCAATCTGGGTCATCTGCAATTCAGGGCAATTATGCTGGCTATCATCCACCTATTCAAGAGCATCAATTGTCCGCAAACTGTCAGCCATCGGCAAGTCAGGTGCCGATGAGTTATAATCTCAATTGGTCAGGGCAAGCACCAGCTCAGCAATCTACTATTCAGCCAAGCTACCAGGCTATGGGGACTCAGCAGTATAGTCCACAGGCAACTTTCCAGGATCAAACATCGGCAAAACAGCCGATGAACTTTACTCCACAGATTGGTACTGTGAATATGCCGTTTCCTCCAAGCCAAGTGCCACAAGGGTATGTAGAAGCATATCGGCCAATGCCTCCAGTGGAGATTCAGCCAGTGCATCGGCAAGATCAGGATGCACTCTTAACCGATAAGATTGCAGAAGTGATGAAAGAGCAATTTGGGATTCCGCCCAAGATTAATACTTACTCTTATCGGACTCTGTATCCTTCAGCTTATGACTCAATTCCTTTCTCGAATCGATACAAGGTGCCAGATTTCACTAAGTTTTCTGGGCAAGATGATACGTCAACGATGGAGCACATCAACCGATTCATCATTCAGTGCGGGGAAGCAGCGAACAGGGATGAGCTGAGGATCCATTTATTCTTGTCCTCTTTGTCTGGATCGGCATTCGCGTGGTTTATATCATTGCCACCAAACTCTATTCTTACTTGGGCTAATCTGGAGAGACAATTCCACAAGTACTTATTTGCTGGTGTCCATGAAAAGAAGCTTACTGATTTGATGAAATTGAGACAGCGAAGCGATGAATTGGTAGAGAGTTTTATGCAAAGGGTATGAGACATGAAGAACAGGTGCTACAGCTTAGTGCTTAATGATTGACAGTTAGCTGGTTTGGCTTTCCAGGGTTTGTTGCCGTATCTCAGGGATAAGTACGACTCTCAGGAGTTTGAAAACTTAAGCCATATTGTGCAGAGGATCTCTGATCAAAGTGCTCAAGCTCCAGAACATAGGAAGAGCTGGAACAAGAAGGTGTCCTTTGTAGAAGAGGCAGAGGAATCAGATTCAGATGAAGAACCAACTATCGGCCTGGCTGAGTGGGTGAAGGGTAAAAAGCCTTTATCTTGTCCTTTTGGTCAGAAAGCCAGAAAAATTCACGTTTGACTTCACGAAGGCCGATAAAATATTTGATCTGCTACTTCAAGAAGGCCAAATCAAGCTGTCACCCAATCATGTGATTCCATCGGCAGAAGAGCTGAAGAGGATAAGGTACTGCAAGTTTCATAATGCGACTTCGCATAGTACCAATGATTGCAAGGTGTTTAGACAGCAGTTGCAATCGGCAATTGAATCTGGGAGGATCAAGTTTGACAACTCTAAAGCTCAGAGGTCGATGAAGATTGATCAACATCCTTTCCCAGCAAACATAGTGGATGCCGTAAGCAAGACCAAAGTATTGACATCAGTAAGCGCTAAGAGGAGAGCATCGGTGGATCCTAGAAATCAAGCAACTGCCGATGACTTGAAAGGGAAAGAGAGAGTTGAAGAGAACAGTAGTTCCAGAAGACCTCCTAGACCAACTCCGTATAGAATTTCAGGTGACCACCATAGACATCGGCAAGAGGAGTTGCGTCGGGAAGAATGGCGTCAGCATAAAAATCATTGGAGATGCCCGTTCTTCATCTACTGCTGGGAAGAAGGCATTAAATTGCCTACTGTTGATAACTGCCCCGAGTGCAATGGTTATGATTGAGCCGATCGGGCAGAAAGAAGACCGCGCTATGGTGATCGGAGCAGATACATCGGTAAGCCGATCAGAGAGAGGGCATCGGTACATGATCGGCTGGGGGCAGAACCAGTGTGCATGAAAGGCTAGGCAAGCATGACGACTGTTTGCCGATGAATCAAGAAGAGCTCAAGGAGATGGTTAATGCAAGAGTCCCTGATGAGGCAGTACTCTGTAGGGATCCCGATATAGACTGCCCAGGTTCAAATATAAAACTATATCAGCCCGTCTGGAAGATGAAGCTTCCTCAATGGTGCCCTAAAGGTCTAACGAAGACTCAAAAGAGGAAGATGCAACGTGAGCACAAAGAGGAAAATTTCCGTGGAGCAAAAACTCAAGTATGACGGCCGAAGCGTAAAAATGAAGGCCATCGGCAGATATCAACATGGTTTTCGTATTGCCGATGAAATTCCGAACACTTGCTTACGAAGAAAACAAATAAAGTACTTGTTCAAAAAGAGTGTATCGGCACTACGTTAATGTGAAAGTTTTACAAATTGCTGATACATTACTTTGCCAATGATGAAAAAGGTTCACAAGCTCAACAACGAGCGGATGGTTGATATCGCACGCAGGCGAATTTGATCGGCCTCCTCTAGTATCTTTGCGTCTTCATCGGCATTGCCTTCAAGTGATTTGATTTTCTTCTTAAGCGCTAGCGTCTTGAGGACTTGGTTGTCCTTTTCTTGCTGAAGAGTTTTGACAGTTTCTGGCATCTGGGCCTTCTCCTGATTTGCTGCGTCCAAGGCTCCTTCAATCTGTCTCAGCTCCGCTAGCAGGGCCTCTCTTCTTGCTGATAGTTGAGCAATCTTGTCTTCCAGATTTGCACGGGAGGCTTCTAGTTTACCGATGTCTTTGTGCTTCTCATCGGCAAATTGCTTATGCTTCATCATGTCCTCCTGGAGTTTTGCCTGAGTGGCTCTATCGGCAATTCGTTGGGCAGCCCTCTGGTACTGCAGCTGCCAACTCTCTAGATGTGCAGCTTGGAAGAGTGCTTCCTCAACATCAGCAGGAATATGGCCTCGAATTTCTTTGAAAGTTGCTCTGGCAGAATCAGAGTCCTGGATCAACAAAGAAGTCTCCTGTTGCAGTGAGGATAGTAGCATCTCCAGCTTTGACTTAGTTTCAGATGATAGAGCTCCAAGGGCTGGAGCAGAGCTTTCTTCAGAATCTTCATCGTCAGGAACAATCCCACTGATAGAAAAGGAGAACAGACTGTCGGGAGAATCTTGCTCCTAAAAAGAAAAAAGTGACATCAGCAGAAGAACCTATGTGTTAAAAGGTTAGCTAAGGGAGTCAACTTACTTGTTTCAAGGCAATCTCTCGCCTTTGGCTTGAAGAAGCAACCTCAGGTAAAATTACCGATGGCGTTTCTTGTGTTGGTACCTCGATCGGTTGCTGCTGCGATACCGGTGCTGATGAAGATCCTTGTATGGGTACAATGGCCGATGGAAGAGCAGTTACCGATGGAGAAGTCTGCACAGGTACGTTAGGCGATATCGGGCAAGGCGGGGATGCCGATGGTGAAATTGGAGATGGTGTAAGTCTTGCCCGCTTTGATTGTGATTCTTCGCCCGATGAAGCCTTACGCTTGTGCTGTACAATATCGGCATCGGATGGCTGGGGGGCATCGGCAATGGATGGCTGAGGAATCGGTACACTTGGGACGGTTGCCGATGCAATTACTTGGTGCTGCAAGAGAAACAGATGAGTAAAAGTGCCGATCCAATGATCAAGGTTTAAATAAAGAATACCTCTGGAGAATCATCAAGGACGACGAGGTGTGGCGACAAAGATGCTGCAGGTGGAGACGAAGGGCGAGTTACCGATGAAGATTCCATTGGTGTAGAACTCGTGCCCTGAAATGCGAGATCGGTAAAACACAACAATCGGCATTTGCAAAAGAAAGTGAGGTGATTACCTGGGATGTCTGTGCCAAGAATGCGGCCAATTTGATGCTCTTCTTGGAACGACTACGGCCCATCAGAGCATCTAGCGAAGGGGCTTTATGGCCGATGATGGATATTGGGGAGATCGGCTGCAGCCGTATGACCTTGCCGCTCTTACTTAGTGTTGGGACTGGGTCATCGACCTGTTAAGAAGGGGTTAGTTGCCGATGGATTAAAGAGAAGTTGAAAGAAGTGTAGAGGGTCAGAATTACCGCATCGGCAGGGATGACATGATCGGGATCAATGAGATTCCAGTAAAGATGAGGAGATGCAAAGAATAGCTGCTCTTTCCATTCTTGCCACCATAATTTGAAGGACTCGGTGACAAAGGAAGCTGGTACCCAATCGGTTAGATCGACATTAGAGGTATCGGCATCAGGAAGGAGAGTAACAATCTTGTGCCAATCCACGCGGTTCGCAATAATCTCTCTCGGTTTAATCACATCGGCAAAACAGAGGTTAATGGGCAGTTGTCCAAAGGCTAGTTGTCTTGCCGCTGCCGATGGATAGTAGAACTAGTATGTAGGGTTGATATTCTTCCCGCTTCCAAATATGTTGCCGGGATGGCGCGAGGGGTGATTATTGCACTAAGAATGTCGGCATCTTTGTTCAAAGCCTCATCGGTAAGGTTAAAGAAAAGAGGGAATCTTGCTTCTTCATCAACATACGGGACCCAGGCCCGAAGCTCAGAAGGGATGCCGATGTAGAATCTGTGGAAGAGATTGTCGATCTGAACTCTGTTTGCCTCCGCCCCTGGTAATACTGCCAGTGCTTCTCCAAAGTTGATAGGGGGCGTGTTGCCGATTTGTCGTCCCTGAGTTGATAGTCTTCAGGAAGATTTCGAGGGAATCGCTGGGCAAACAGGTCAATGTGGAAATACTTGTGCATATGGGCGTTCAGCCACATATAAACCACCAAGGGCCTCCTAGGTTGCCAACGGATTTGCCTTGTAGCAACCTTTGTGACACTTGATGAAGGAGATGGTAAACTGAGCCAAGGAGATAACGGCCCAGTGGGAGTCTGACGCCGTTAGCCAACAGCTCTGCTGCAGGAAGGTGCATATTAGTCGGTCCAACTGTTCTGCCACAGAAGATAAATTTCTCAAGCCACATGTTTAAAAAAGCTGAGTGCTCCCTGTGACTGACTGAGCCGGATTTCTTATATTCACTGAAATAACCAGTCCAGCCGCCAATGTTCCTGGTAGTCAGCCGATGCTTAGGTTTTCTGTAGAACAGTGCATTGTCATCGGCAGATGAGATGTCCAAGCCAGTGAGCATATACACATCGGCAAGGGTTGAAGAAGCTGGTCCATGTTTGAAGATGAAGACATTCAGAGTATCAGACCAGAAATAGGAGGCGGCAATTAACAGTGACTCATTTCTCTCCATATCGACAATAGATAGTCTGATGCACTATTCTAATTTGCGTTCCGCCCAATACAGCTCCATTAGCCTAGCGACCCTCAAATACCAGTCTTTCCATCCCTTAGTGGTTTTCGGCCAGGATCGAAATGTATCAGTCTAGAATCCCAAATCAAAATTCTGAGCTCTAAAGGGGATTCGATTGGTTTCTGCGTTGATAATGTCAATTGGGTCTGGATTTCCCATTGGGCCTAGGCAGACAAATTGATTTTGATGCGTTGGGATAAGAAGATTATTGTAAAGTTCCTGAGATTAAAGATTAAAATAAAGAGGAGTCATGAACTGCGCAAAAAAGGAGAAAAGAAATGTCGAAGGACGGGTAAAGAAGAAGATTAACCTTGGGGACGTCGAAGCGGATAGCCATGGCCACGACGAAAATGGAGAAAATGAAGAATGCTAATGAAGGTTAGGAATCGCCGTCAAGAGTGGCGCCGATCGAGTTCGTCGAAGGATCGCCTGTTGATGTCGCCGCTGGAGAGAGAAAAGCTAGGGTTTGAATCGCAGATGAAAAATGGGCCGCGGCGGAGAAGGCATTATATGGGCCTGTTAGTACAGGATTTCCACTATCGCGCGCGCAACTCTCGAGGAGAAGTTCAAGCGGTTTGGGTAATCATGACCTGGAGGAAATTTCGGTGCATAAAGTATTTTATACTCCGAAATTGGGGGGCATGTGTTGACACCGTTTTTCGGCACGTGTCAATAAGGATCGGGAGACTAAACTAAATCGGCAAGAGGGTGGTTGTTCTTCAGCATTGCTTTTGAGTTGCCGATGGTTGGTTGCCAATGAAGGACATGTTGATCTCGTATATTGCCGATGACGCCAAAGAGCTGGTGCCGATAAGATAGGCAGAAAGGCTAGAAGGTTGTTGCCGATGCCAGGGATGTGCCGATAAGGAGAGGACTTCATCATGACGGGAGCGGACACAGGATCGGCGACACGAAGCTTATGATTTTTCGTATTGTAGTTTAAGTCCAACTCCTATACAAGTTTTATTTCTTTTTTAAGAAATAAAGTTCATATAAGGAATTAGTTTATTTCTTCTATATTTTGAGTTTTACGTATTAAATTAGGACTCTTTTGATTAGCAGAGTATAAATATATGCCAAAGGGCATTGTAATTAAGAATCAAAGTATCAATAAATAAATCTACTTTTTATTTACCTTTACTAGTACTTTACTTTTCGGTGACTTCGCCAAGTACCTTTTCTTTTTCAACGAGTTCTTTCAAGAATCGATAGGCTACATCAACTTGATCTCCGGTGACCTTGCAGGTTCCGTGTCTACCGAGCACGATTCAGGCTTTGACTTCCGGGCGTATCGCTGTCGTCTCGTCTGATCTGTTCAACAGGTATCGAATACCTTCTGAGTTTTGACGTCCGGGCGTATCGCTGTCGTCTCGTTTAGATTTTATTCAAATTTATCATCCTTGTCGATTAACAGGTCAAATCGACGGCACGCTTCGGATATCGATTTCGGGTATTAGCCCGGTGTGTTTACAGATATAATTTTGCATCAAGAAGTATCAATAATCTACTAATTTCAAAAGGGGAACAATAGAACAGTGTCCCTGTCTAAAAGCTTGGGCACAACACTCAAAAGCTTGAGGTTTGTACCGGTGCTCTTGCTTGCGAGTAGTGAGTGAGTAATGAGTAATGCCTTTACTTTTGCATGTACCTTGCATTAAGACGTGTCCATGTGCATACGCAAAAGCACCCAGCAAGACCTTCCATGTTTCCCCCAATGACAATGAGGCAGCGATAGGTAGGTAGAGCATCTGGCCACTCCAAAGTCCAAAACTCCTTGACAGCGTGGCCAATCGAAGGTCCACACATCGCCCGGGCCCACACTTGTTTTATGATACTGTTTATCCGAACCAACCCCGGCGGAATTGGCCAATCTGCTCCGGGTACCATGGCGAGGATCAGGGGCCCGCGTCTCGCCGTCGTGCTCGCTCTCGCCGTCCTCGCCGCCGTCGCCGCTGCCGGGGCGGCCGCTGAGGCGCGCGCGCAGTCCACCTACATCATCCACCTGTCACCAGGCCACCCGGCGCTGTCCGCCGCGCGCGCCAACGGCGGCGGCGAGGCGGTCCTCCGCCGCCTCCTCCCGCGCCGCCTGCGGTCGCCGAGGCCGCGCGTGCTCTACTCCTACCAGCATGCCGCCACGGGCATCGCCGCGCGCCTCACGCCCGAGCAGGCGGCGCACGCCGCGGCCGTGGAGGGCGTCCTGGCCGTGTACCCCGACAAGGCGCGGCAGCTGCACACCACCCACACCCCGGCGTTCCTCCGGCTGACCGAGTCCGCCGGGCTCCTCCCGGCCGCGTCGGGGGGCGCGTCGTCTCTTGTCGTAGGCGTGCTCGACACCGGGATCTATCCCATCGGCCGGGGCTCGTTCGCGGCAGCTGATGGGCTTGGCCCGCCGCCCGCGTCCTTCTCCGGCGGATGCGTCTCCGCGGCCTCCTTCAACGCGTCCGCCTACTGCAACAGCAAGCTCATCGGCGCCAAGTTCTTCTACCAGGGCTACGAGGCTGGTCTCGGCCACCCCATCGATGAGACCAAGGAGTCCAAGTCGCCGCTGGACACTGAGGGCCATGGCACGCACACCGCCTCCACGGCGGCTGGCTCGGCGGTGGCCGGCGCCCGGTTCTTCGACTACGCCAAGGGGCAGGCCGTGGGCATGGACCCCGGCGCGCGCATCGCGGCGTACAAGATCTGCTGGGCGTCCGGATGCTACGACTCCGACATCCTCGCGGCCTTTGACGAGGCCGTCGCTGACGGCGTCGACGTCATCTCACTCTCCGTCGGCTCCAGCGGGTACGCCCCCAGATTCTACACCGATTCCATCGCCATCGGCGCTTTCCACGCGGTGCGCAAGGGCATCGTCGTCTCCTGCTCCGCCGGCAACTCCGGACCCGGCGAGTACACCGCTGTCAACATCGCGCCGTGGATCCTGACCGTCGGCGCGTCCACCGTCGACCGCGAGTTCCCCGCCGATGTGGTTCTCGGTGACGGCCGCGTCTTTGGCGGCGTCTCTCTGTACGCCGGTGACCCCCTGGACTCCACTCAGCTGCCGCTGGTGTTCGCCGGGGACTGTGGTTCCCGCCTGTGCATAATTGGCGAGCTTGACCCGAAGAAGGTGGCCGGCAAGATCGTGCTCTGTCTGCGTGGTAACAACGCTCGCGTCGAGAAAGGAGCGGCGGTCAAGCTCGCCGGTGGGGCCGGAATGATCCTCGCCAACACTGAGGATAGCGGCGAGGAGCTTATCGCCGACTCCCACCTCGTGCCGGCGACTATGGTCGGGAAGAAGTTCGGCGACAAGATCAGGTACTACATCCAGACGGATCCATCGCCAACGGCGACCATCCTGTTCCGCGGCACGGTCATCGGCAAGTCGCCGTCGGCACCTCGGGTGGCGGCGTTCTCGAGCCGAGGCCCCAACTACCGCGCGCCGGAGATCCTCAAGCCCGACGTCATCGCCCCCGGCGTCAACATACTCGCGGCGTGGACCGGCGCCTCCTCCCCCACCGACCTGGAAATCGACACGAGGCGCGTGGAGTTCAACATCATCTCCGGGACGTCCATGTCCTGCCCGCACGTGAGCGGCCTCGCCGCGCTGCTCCGCCAGGCACACCCGGAGTGGAGCCCCGCGGCGATCAAGTCGGCGCTCATGACCACGGCGTACAACCTGGACAACACCGGGGAGACCATCAAGGACCTCGCGACGGGCGTGGAGTCGACGCCGTTCGTCCGTGGCGCCGGCCACGTCGACCCCAACGCTGCCCTCGACCCGGGGCTGGTGTACGACGCCGGCACCGACGACTACGTCGCCTTCCTCTGCACGCTCGGGTACTCTCCATCTTTGATCTCCATATTCACACAGGACAAGTCGGTCACCAACTGCTCGAGGAAATTCGCTCGCCCCGGCGACCTCAACTACCCTGCCTTCGCCGCCGTCTTCTCCTCCTACCAAGATTCCGTCACCTACCACCGGATGGTGCGCAACGTCGGCAGCAACTCCAGCGCGGTGTATGAGGCCAAGATCGTCAGCCCGTCCGGCGTGGATGTCACGGTGAGCCCGAGCAAGCTCGCGTTCGATGGGAAGCAGCAGAGCTTGGGCTACGAGATCATCATCGCGGTGTCAGGCAACCCGGTGATCGTGGACGACAGCTACTCGTTCGGGTCCATCACGTGGAGCGATGGCGCGCACGACGTCACCAGCCCCATTGCCGTGACCTGGCCGTCCAACGGTGGAGCAGCAGCCATGTAGACTGCTGCTGTTGCTACTGGCTACTACTGTGGGCAGAAGAACAGGGCCATATCAGATCCGAGATCTCCACGCATCCTGCGTGCGCCATTGTTTACTCGACGGAACCACGGAATAATAATTCAGTTGCCCCTACCATGGATGTGTGGACCAATGGACCACACCAATGGACCATGCTTTACAGCCCTCTCTTTTCATTTAGGAGCAGGTTGGTTGGAGTAGTGTTATGTGATTGGCTGCCTGCAAACACCGAAAAATACAATTAATAAATTTTTTTCCTAAAACATGCCTATGATTGTTGCTTGCCATGCTGGAGCCTTATCCTTTTTGCACGTGATACATATGTTTAGTGCTACACTCTTCATGTAGCACCATCACATGTGTCTTAATATAATCTTAAGACACATGTGATTAATATCTCAAATAACACATGTAAACCTATGTCATGACTTCACGCATAAATGACATCTTCTTACCTTGAATTCATTTTATCACATAGTATACATCCATGTTGCAAATAACACATGTAAACCTATGTCATGACTTCACGCATAAATGACATCTTCTTACCTTGAATTCATTTTATCACATAGTATACATCCATGTTGCATTGCTAATAAACATGTGATTTGGTTTTTCAATTGGATTTATGTGATGATAATTAAATATCAATAATATTTATTTACCCTAAACAAATAAATATGCTAGTATGGGAATAATATCCCAACGTGTTCTATGACCCTATATCCTTTTCCTCTTCACTTAACATTCCTTGGGAATCTTTCTAAATCTTCACATGGATTCATCGCTGAATATTCTTAAGCTAATAATAGGAAAATCCATTTCCTATTATTAAACCCCAGTTAATTATTTCCTCTCCTTCCTAATTCTCTTTGCCAATCATCCTATGCTAAGCATGAACGGGCAACACTTTACACCGTTGCATGTATCTGGACCTCTAGACCCGCACCTCCTCACGTACACACGTGACGACATGGACTAATGAACTGGCCAACGAGCTTGGGCAAGCAAACTAGCTAGCTGCAAGTTACGTGCATGCTCGATGCTCCTGTACCGGGTTGAGTACACGTATTTAGCCAAGCATCCATGTACGACGAGCTTGCACTGAACTGCATTCATCATCGTTATCTGCCCAGCCCAACCTGCAGCTGCCTCCGGCCTTTCTTCCGTTTGGCCCAACTCGAGCATGCACCCGGCCACCTGTTTCCACTCGCGTACGAAGTACGCAACGGAACGCCGCCGCCGCCGCTTGTTTCCATCCGCATGATCCTGTACGCAGCCGGACCCAGCCGTCAGCCTATGGAACCGAAGGAATCCAAGGACGCTGCTTCCTCCGTTTTCCTTCCGTCGAACCCAGCGCCGTTTCCTTCTCTCACCGTACGAAGACGGTTCGCTGCTTTCCGTCGACGCCGTCGCCAGGAGAACGCCAACCTGCTCCCTCGGATGCCCTCGCGCCGACGTCAGCTGGACCAGCCGAGCAGCACCGCGTGCCGCAACCGCAAGTCCCAGACGCACCCAGGCCGCGCCCGAGCCACCTGCCCTCGATCGCGTGGCCGCGACGCCACCTACCCAGTCTTCGGATGAACTCCACGTGCTCCGGCCGTCACATCGGGTGGCACGGACGCCCAAAAGCCGCTCACGAACCCTAGAGCGCTGCTATAAGAAGCCCAGCCGGCCGCCTCTCTTCCCAGCTAGGCAAGCCGCCGCCACTACCGCTCCAGCTAAAGTTGGGCATGCAGCCCGGGCCCGTCGGCCCGACACGTGGCCCGCAAATTTGGCCCGGCCCAAGCACGGCATGGCCCACTAGTCAACGGGCCCGGGCCGGCCCGGCACGCAGAGCACGCCGTGCTTGGGCCGTCGCTCAAGCCCGCGGGCGGGCACGGCCCGGCCCGCAAAAAAGGGACGGCCCGTTAGCGGCCCGCTGCCCCCACCACCCCTGGCAGGGCGAGAGAATGAGTTTTGGCCTAGCCCAGCAGCCCCAGCGCCACCCACCGCCGCGTCATATATAAGCAGGCACCGGCCGACGCCCCCTCCTCGCAAACCCTAACCCTCACTTTCCCATCGCTCAGCCGCCGCAGCAGCTCGCCCGCTCCTCCTCCCGTCCTCCATCTTACTCGTAGTTGCAGATCCACTCGCCGCCGCCGCAGATCCATTCGCTCCTCCGCCTCACTCGCTCGCCGCCGCTCACCGCTCCTCCATCTCAGCCGCTCACCGCTCCTCCGCCTCCTTTGTCCTCTCCGTTGAACTCGAAGGCGCTCCTCGATCCGGATCTGGTTACGTCGGTGCTCGACGTTGACGTCGCTCCTCTGTCGCTCCCCGTGGATCATCTTCCCCGGATCCGGTTACCTCGCCGCCGCTCTTCCATCCCCCTCCTTCTCTCCCTTTCCCTCCTCTGTCCTGGGTGACCATGTGAGTTTGCCTTCAATCCGGTGATCCTCCCTCCTTCTCTCGGCCCCTGCTCGCCGTCTTTCTAATCAGTGTTGTCGTTGTCTTTCATCTGGCCTCTGGGTGGCCCTCGTCTACTCTCTGGCGCTGGGCTCCGGTTGCGCTTGCGCAGGTAACCCCGAACCCTAATGGCATAATCTGGCATCATGAGCCATCTCTGGGTTGATTTTGATCCGATCTTTGAGCAAGTCAATGGTGCGCTGATTCGAACAAACGCTAAATGTAAAATCTGTGGTCGAACATTGAGAGCTAGATTTGCTGATGGTATTGGTCATTTGCTTAGACACCTGAAAGCTTGCAAGGCGAGGGTTGCAAATGTTGCCGATTGATTTCAAAGTATATGCATCTGTTCCTTTCTTTTCCTTTCTGTGCTTCTTCATCATCATCTTGTTTGGCTCTAACTCACCTTCATCTTGTTTCTGCAGGTCGGTTGCCGATGCTTGTTCGTCTAACTCAGGCGCAGTGAGCATGAGGCACTCTGGTGTTCTGAGCATCAGGCGACAGAGCGGTGCACCCGCGCCGTCGAGGAACGGTGCTGGAGGAAGGCCGTCCACGGTTGATCGCCCTGTCACCTTGACTGATGACGAAATCGTCAACATGTCCGGTCCGGAGCTGGCCGCGGCGGGGCTGCCCCACGACATGGAAGATGATGACGACCTGACCGCGGACGCTGAGGCCTTGCTCAGCTTCAGCAACGGTGGCGGTGGCGGTGGCAGCGGTTGACCGCCGAGGCCCCCCACCCCAGTGGTGTCCAACACCAACAGCACTGGCACTGAGCCTACTGTTGACACTCCAACTCCAACCTCTTCTTCTCTTGGTAAGCACAAGTCTGCTGTCTGGGATGACTTTATTCCTATTGAAGAGGAAGTTGATGGTGAGATGGTGAGAACCAAAGTTATTTGCAAAATTTGTAGATCCACTTTGAGTGTTAAATCTTCTACTGGTACTGGTCATTTGCTTAGACACCAAAAATCATGTCAGTCTAAGGTTGCTAACCATGCTAGGATTCAGTCAAGGCTTGCTCTTAATCCTGATAGTTCTTTGCATAACTGGAACTATGATCCTGCTGTTGCTCAGTCTGAATTGTGTAGAATTATTTGTAGGCTTGATCTTCCATTAGGCATAGGTGACACTGATGCATGGGAGGAGTACATTCAACGTTCTCGTAACCCTAGGTTTGTTAAGAGCTCTAGAAGGACCACTACTAGAGATCTTTCTAAAATGTTTGTTGAGCGTGGTGATGCACTGAAGCACTTGTTGTCTACTTCTTCTTGTGTTGCTTTGACATGTGACATTTGGTCTGGTAATGCTAAAGAGGACTACATTAGTGTAGTTGCTCACTATGTTAGTGCTGACTGGGAGATGCAGAAAAGGGTTATTGGTCTTAGGTTGATTGAAGTGTCACATTCTGGTGAAAACATTGCTGAAAGAGTTGCTGGTGTGGTAGTGGAGTATGGCTTGATTAATAAGGTGTTTGTTGTGACTCTAGATAATGCTTCTGCTAATGCTAAGGCTATGGATACTTTGACACCATTGTTTGCTGGTTTCTTGGGTTCTGATCCTGCACCTGACAACGCTGTTGATCCTAATCAGCGTAAGTATAGTATAGTGCATCAACAGTGTGCTTGCCATATACTTAATCTGACTGTCAAATCTGGACTGAAAATGATGAAAGATTTATTAGATGATTTTAGAACTGCCATTAATTTCTTGAATTCTTCTAATCAAAGAATTGCTCAGTTCAAGGACTACTGCATTGCTAAGAATGTTAGACCTAGAAAGTTTGCCTTGGACATGGATGTTAGATGGAATGCAACTTATCTGATGTTGAAACACTTGCTTCCATATAGTGAAGTGTTTTCTATGTTCATTAATTCAAATTATGGCAAGCCCGAGCCCCTCTTGCCTCCCAGTCATTGGGCTATTGCACAGAAAGTTTTGGATTTCCTGGAACTATTCTATGAATGCACTGTTGTTCTGTCTGGTGTTTACTATCCTACCAGTCCACTAGTTTTGCACCATGTTTTGGAGATTGCAACACATTTGCATGAATGTGAAAGAGACGTGAGCCTTAGACAGTTTGTGTACCCTATGCAGCATAAATTCCTCAAGTACTGGTCAGACATACCTCTGTTATATTCATTTGCTTTCATTCTTAACCCTAGAGGCAAGTTGAGAGGTTTCTCTAATGTTCTGAACATGCTTGCTAAAGCTACTGGTAATGACTACACTCTTTACTATGATGATGTCAAAGCTGAATTGTATAAGTTGTTTGAAAAATATGAGAGAAAGTATGGTGCAGCTCGCTCTCAAAGGGTTGCACATCCGACAGTGCAATCTGGTAGGAGGAGGCAGGCATGAGGAAGGATCTATGGGGATGTTGGTGTAGTTGGGCCTCCGCCTCCCCCTGCCTCTGCCTATGCCGCTGCTTCTGCCTCTTCCTCTACCTATGCCTCAGCCTCTGCTGGTGCAAGATTTGAGCTCTCAGTCTATTTGGACAGTGACAATGTCGCTGTTTATGAAGACAGGCAGGAAGATGAGTTTAACATACTTCTTTGGTGGCGTGAACACAAACTGACCTACCTGGTGTTGTCTATAATGGCCAAAGATATCATGGCCGTGCCTGTGTCAACCATATCTTCAGAGTCTTGTTTTAGCTTGACTGGCAGGATCATTGAAAAACATCATCGGTGCTTGCACCCAGAAACTATTGAGATGCTGCTTTGCCTGAAGGACTGGGAGTTAGGAGAGAGGAGGGAACAACATGAAGCTGCTGATGATAAATACCTCAAAGATGCCTTCAAAAACTTGCCTTGATGATGTTGATGAAGGTAAGCATACAACCCTAGACTAATGCAGCTGCTACCTTCATTTCATACTTATGTTCTTATGCTGATGATCTTTCTTTTGTTTCTGCAGGAGAAGGAGAAACTGGTGCAGCTGCACCTGGTGGCTGTGGCTGAGCTGCATCAATCGATTCAATCCTACTGAATGGTGATGTGCTTTTGTGTGAGTTGACACTGGAGTCGCTCACTCACTTGATGTAATAGGGAGTAGCAAACATTTGAACAATGGTCTGTAATAACTTAAGTACTTGAGATAATTTAGAGCTGGCTGTACTCTTTTCCTTTCTAGGATTTCTCACAAGGGTGAGTTTTACCTAGAAAAGTTTTTAATGAGGTAGCATTGCACAAACAGCCCATTCTGATATATAAGGCTATGTTTTTGTTGAAAATGAAACTGTGATCTGTTGTGAACTTGTTTCTATTGAAAATGAAGCAAAATTCTGGGAACATGAAGCTGTTTTTTGAGTTTTTTTGTGAATAACGGGCTATGGGCTGGCACGGCCTGCAAAAAGTGACGTGCCTGACAGGCTGGTCTGGCATGAAAATCGGCCCATAGTGCTGTGCCTGGTAGGCACGGCCTACAGGGCCCGTGTGCCTTTTCGGCTCGTTGGCTATCGGGCCATGCCGGCCTGTCACTGTGCCGGCCCGGCCCGTTTCCCATCTTTAGCTCCAGCCTCTCTTGCTTCTCCTCATGGCAAGCGCATCAGCGACCTCGGCACGCAGTCATGCCTCGCCTCACCTCACCACCAGCCCAGCACGCCAAGGCAAGTCGTCATGCCAGAACCTCGACAACGCTGTCCCTGTCAAGACAAACCACGTTTCATCGCCGTCCTCGTCAAGCTGTGTCGCGAGGACGTCCATGACTACAACCTTGCCCGCCGGAGCAGTGCCATTCGCCTCGATGTTCCCGGACCATCGGACTCCTTCACTCCTTGACATTAGCGCTGAGCACCTCCAAGCCCCCCGTTTACACCGCCGGTCGTCTCCGATGACCAAGATGAAGCTGCAATGCCGAGCCACGCCTACCTCTCGACCTGACATACCCGAGATCATGAGTACGTCTACGTCCTCGCGCCGTCCTCTTCGTCCCCGACGTGATCCCGCCTCCTTGCCATTGAGCCGAAGCCTTGGACCACGACTACGCCGTACATCGACCACGAAGTCGCCCCGTCGAGCCACCGTGGCGAGCCTCTCTGTTGCTGAGCCCAGGAACGCGACTCCACCATGATGTCCATGCACATCACCGGTAAGCCTCACCCTTGCCCATGATCCCAGCTTGCATTCCGCTAAGGTCGCTACAACTTGATGCCGGCCTCGTGCCGAGATTGAAAATTCTACAGCAAGGACAAGCTGGTCCAACCCCGTCGCCTCGTCGGACCATGCTGCTCGGGACGCGCCCTCAACTCAATTCTGAAGCCGTCACCCGGGACCTTCACGACGGCCATGACGCTTCTTGGAGCCACCTTGCTGCAACCATGCCAACGGAGGCCACACCACCAAGCTCACGATCGCCTTCACCATGACGCCGAGCACCGTGCCATGCACTACCTCCTCGACCCCGCGTGCCCTCCTGCTTGCTCTGGGAGAAGAAAGGAGAAGAGCAAGAGAGGAGGAGAAGGACACCGCCGTCGGATGCGCCATGTGCCCAGCCGAGCCGGACCACAACCACATTGGATGAGGACCCTAGACGACCATCGTCACCACACCGCCCGCGAGCCGCGTCCCCGACCCACCGCATTGACGCCAAGCAGAGCCCGTACCATGAGACGCTGGAAGCTATTGCCTCGCCTCTGCATCCACCTCGACAAGTACCACGCCGGAGCACCGTGCACTTAGGATCTCGCCGAAGAAGCAGCACACGCCGTACCGCTACATCAACAATGCAGATCGACACAGCACGGCATCCCGCGGCGCTGCACCACCACCCTGCCCATCGATACGCAAGGTGAGCACGGAGCATGGGCATCGCAGATCATTTTGTGATCCTTGATGCTACTCGGCCTTGGGCATCGACGGCATGGCCGCACGCCGGAGCGCCGCTTACGGTGCCATCCGCCACCGTCAGCCGCCTCGCGACACGAGGACGAGCCGATGAGCACCTGCTCGATCTTGCGCATGCAGCCAAGCCGTTGACGAAGCGTTGGGACCCTGCCATGCGGACCTTGCCGAGAGCCACCGTGTTCGTCGGAGCCACCGCGTGCCTTCGCCGTGGTCGAGCCCATCGAACCTTATGGCTATCATCAGCAAGCGTCGCTGTGGAACGTGGAGTCCGGCCGCTTAGCCGAAGGGGGGCAGTTGAGGCCGTCTAGCACCACAGCTATGCCCCAACGTACACCGCCGTCGACCGAAGCGCCGCCATGTGCCATCAAGCATGCGCGGCCTCTGCCATGTAATTGGTCACCGCCGCCGCATTGGTCGGGTGCTGGGTGACTCTAATCGCACGCTCGTGCCTCAACTTGAGCCAGAGCGCTTCACAATCGTGCTGCCGTCATGCGCCGCAGCTGCTACACCGCCGTTGCCATGGCTGAGCCCCACCAAGAGCTCAGTTGCCACCCTTGCGGACCTTGAACAAGTCGCCATGCTGCCGAGAATTCATTGTGCGAGCTAATGGAACCCGACACTCGCCCTAGATGCGCTTTTGCTCTACGACGCCGCCCGTCGGAGCGACACCACCGCCAGCACCATAGCCAGAGAAGAAAGGGAGCCCCACTGTCACCACGAAGGACAACATCTTCGTGGTCGCCATCGCTTCCCGGAGCTGATCCGCCGATTGATGAAGACGAGGAACCACCAGAGCGCCGCCACGACCGACCTTGCCGCCGGAGTGCCTTTCCGCTAGGAAACAGAGCAAAGGGGAATTGAAGATGGAATCAACAAGATGCAGATGGACCAGGTCTATGTGGACCGAGCCGCTGAAGACTGGGACCCATTGAAGCTGGTGCACCGTGCACAGAGTAGCTGTGGACCCGACCCGCCTGAGCCCGGTTCAGATCCGGATGGCTGACGTGGCGACATCGCAAGAAGCCATGTGGCGGGCCGAGCCCGGCCCAAACCGGCCCATCGAGCCCATATCCGGAACTGTTCAGGCCCTTTCCTGGCCCGTATGGCCATTGACCAAGTCAACGCTGACGTCATCAGATGACATCATCCTGACCCCACCTGTCTGTGCTGATGTCAGCATGACGTTACTGCCATGTCAGCATCCTATGCCACGCCACCTGGACCCTCTGTTACACGTGGACCTATAACATGCTGACATGTGTCATGTCCAGGTTTAATCTGCCCTTTTCTTTTTCAGAATACATGTAAATCTTCGGAAATTCATAACTAATTCATACGAGCTCAGAAAAATATGAAACAAGCGTCCAAATGTTCATTTAGCTCTTTGTGAATTCTATAGGAGCTGCTTACGCGACTGTTAAGTCTCGATTTCAGAGTCGATGGAGGAGCGACCTGAGGAAGGAGACTATAGACACGAGGGAGGAGATTCTGCTGAACGACTACATTGACAAGAGAAGACTCGTACCACTACTACCTCGACAGCGCAGGTGTCATGGTAGCACCTTCTCTTAGAAATCCTATTAGACATGACTAATATCTAGAATTGCTAGTGCTTTACTTTTATGCAATACTTATGCCTAAGATAAGTTTGCATGGTAGCATATTGCTTGATAGCCCCTACCTTGTTGTAACCTTTCACCTGCTTACCCGCTGTTATGTTAGCCACATGCTTACATGCTATGTTATTTATATATATACTTCACTCACTTACTTTTTGATGCGACGTGATGAACCCTGGGAGGGTCTGGCTAGGATGTCAGGCTTGGTGCGTGTGTTGGTGGATCAGATGGGTATGTGAGCTGATGATGCTATATCTGGGTTTGGGGTGGAACTTACGGCAGGGAGTAGGGTGAGGGTTGAGTCGATCGAGCCGGGATCTACGATGAGCTTTTGGAGCGAGTCTTACCGGGGAATGTATCTGGACATTCCCATGAAGAATAGTCTGTGGCGGACCAACTATGACGCGATGGTGGTCTTCGGGTGTGAGCCTCTGAGGGGTGGGACCCAGGACGAAGGTGCCATGGTAGCACGTTAAAGATCAACCCTGGAGAAGACATCTTGGCTTGGTCACACTTAGGAACTGTTGTGCTGGTAACCGGATCATAGGAATCCGTTACTATCCACTGGCTTCCTATTGGGGGGAGACGACCGAACCGCTGGATAGATCAATGCCATTACTATCAGGCGAGCGTGTGTCAGGGAGGTAGGAGCATGATGATGTCTCACACCCTTTCGAGACGATCATGATGCTCTGTGGGAATAGGATCATGAGATAGATTCTTCACAGTATCAGCCACTCTAAGGGTGTTCCAGGGCTGAGAGGTAGGATGGCATCGTTCTATGGCAGTAGGCGCCCGGAATCTGCCTAGGTGATCTAGAGCACCTATGATGGCTATCTGGTGGATTAGTGAAACCTCTACAGAGTGTATGGTTGATCGATCGATACATATGCCGACTTGTCACCTATGGACCTTTCCTGTGTTCTGCTCATCAGGCTAGTGAGAGGAGTGTTCTACCTCCCCTTGAGAGTTGATTCCGGTCGTGAGCCAGGTTGAGGGCTGCGGGCCGTTGAGACCGGCTAAGAGGGAGTTGGCTTGGTCGACCTGAGAGTGAGTCTTGATGGTGATGGTGGTGGTGATGTGGTGATGGATCTGAGATGGATGGGATGGTGGATGGAGGTGTGTGTTTGGGATGGGAATATGTTAAAACTTGACTTTTGTTATAAACTTTATTACTGCTTGCATGTATAGGAAACTCACAGCCAAATTATAGGATCGCCGGGTCCTTTATTTTTTCTCTTTTCACTAAAGCTCATCGGTGCTGACCATGACCTATACATACCTGGTGGTGTGCAGATATACCTACTTTACAGTGGAGTTAAGGATAGATGGATTAGATGGTCTCGTGCCTGCGCTCAAGATGGTTGATGAGGATCCTTCTGCAGCTGTTCTAGATGTTTGTACTCTGATGATTCGTCATGTGGCGATGTAATGAATGAAGTAAGCCCTATTATGTTACTCCTTTATCTAGTTTTCGCTGTATGAATTTAATTATCAACTGTTGTATAATAATGTGATAGCTTATATTTTCACATTATTGTCTGTTATGTGGATTTTTCCTTCGCAGAAAATTTAAGGATGTTTCAATGATCATTGACTCATTGTTCCATCTTTTTTTTATGCTGGCATGTTTATAGTTTTGTGCTTTGTGTGTCTCACTTGTGTATGCATATTATAAGAGGCAAGCATGGTTTATGGTACACCTGGGAGTTCCTAAGCCATCCAACATTTGATTCTTTTGGACGATCTGATGAAGATCGAACAAGCCACATCATCTGAAATCAACTTACTTAGCTCACTTTAATGGAAGCGTTGAGCATGAGAACAGCAGTATCATTTGGAAAGCTCGATCTGAAGAAAAGTGCAGATTCTTTCTATAGACTTTGATCCAAAACAAAATTATGACGGAAAAGTTAGGCGTGACATCAAAATGTGTGTGATATCTGTAATGGACCTTGGGAGACAATCGCCCACCTTGCTTGCGTTGTCCTTTCGCCCAGATTGTTTGGACCAAGTTCTCTTTTGGTGACATTTCACTATTTGAGTTATACCCCCTCTATTCCTGACTATAAGCCATTCTAAGTTTGTTGTTGTTGGACCAAAATTATAA
Organism: Bothriochloa decipiens; assembly: GCA_023333625.1. Classification (NCBI taxonomy): domain Eukaryota; kingdom Viridiplantae; phylum Streptophyta; class Magnoliopsida; order Poales; family Poaceae; genus Bothriochloa; species Bothriochloa decipiens. The sequence continues at coordinate 55,319,430 of CM041635.1, read as the reverse complement.
GCTGCATTGTGCTTGCCCCGTGTCAGTGCTCCATGCTGGGGCATTGCAACTGTTAGTGGATCACGTATTTGCAGGAAACATTTGATTCAGAGTTAGTATTCATCCTTACATAAAGCGTAAACAAATATAGCACTGGAGGTGTTCGAGCCTTCTTAAATGCTTATATAATATATATACAGTAGTAATTCATTTTCCTTTTCGAAAACTAAAACTATGGCCGGATAGCCATGTATACTCAATTCTGATACTGAACCCCAGATTGCCATGCATACTCAACTCTGAAATTTTTTGAGGAATACTCAACTCTGATATTGATCCCCAAGATAGCATACTCAACTCTGATAATGAACCCCAGATAGCCAGCCATGCATACTCAACTCTGATAATGAACCTCAGGTCCCCCAGCAGGCCAGCAATTGAGCGTTTACATCACAAATCGGATTGAACAATGAACGCTACTAGAACAGTAATGTCGTCTGACTTCCCCTTGCGCAATCGCCTTGACCATGTTTGTTTTGACCTCTCGTAAGCGACGCCGGCGATGATGTCCGCCACGTTCTCGGGCGAGAAGCCCAGCTTTGTGCCCATCTGCACGGCGAGCTCGATCTGCTCCTCGAGAATGTTGTCGAACAGCCCATCCGTCCCGACCACCACGACGTCGCCGGCCCTCACCGCGAACTGCCCCGTCCTGGCATCCGCGGGCCTGTCGCTGTTCACCGCCTAGGCGCTGAGCTGAAACGTGGTGTCCCTAGAGGTGAAGAGAATTTCTTTCCGCCGGGCGTCGCTGGAGGCGAAGCGAAGCTTGGCTCGCGTAGTGCGGGTCAGGTGCCGCTGCGGCGTCGACAGGAACACGATCTTGCTGCCCCGGAGCACGACGAAGGCGCTGTCGCCGATGTACGCCCAGTCCAGAGTGTTGGGGGATGGCCCCGACGTGGGCACCCCCGCCATTCGGCGAGCGACACGATTCGCCATCCCAATGAAAGCCGGCTCGTTCTAGCCTGGAAACCCAATGGCCGAAAGGGCGATTCGGCTGGCCAAGACCAAGTCCACCCGAATAGTGAGATTCGGCTGGCCAAGGCCGAGTCCACCCGAATAGTGAGGCGAGACTCGACGCGCCGGGAGCCATTCCCGATGGGTCCGGTTTCGGCATCCCTATCGGGAGGCTTTCGGTTTGTGTGTGCCTGAGAACTATGTTGACGATTATGGTTGAGTGCAGGTACTTTGCGACCCGAATACGTACCACGGAACCGGGGACCAGCGACAAGGATGACGTCGGTAGGCCATGTTCGGTCGGCGGTTGGGGAACCGAAGGCGTTAGCGGGTAATTGGACGGATGTGCCCCTGGACGTTGGACTGAGTCTAGGCCTGTGTGGTAGGTAGGAAGGGCAAAATGGACATGTAAAAACATGCGGTGATGTATAAATAGCACCCTCAAAGCAATAAAGAAGGGAGAGACCAGTTGCCCTAATTTCAAGGGTGTGTTACTATGTGTTCCGTTGTGTTGACACCGTTTTTTGACACGTGTCAATATAAGCCGAAAACTGTGCCTATCGGCAAGGGAGTGGTTGTGCTTTTAAGCTTACTTTGCTTTAAAGTCTGGCTAACAGGTGGTTGCCGATGAGGGTTAATATGATCTTGCCGATGAGAGTAGAAGGCTGTTGCCGACGGAGAGAGAGGCATGGTTGCCGATGGAAAGCAAAGCTGAATTATTATCGATGGGTTTTGCCGATGGAATCTACAGAGATGAGGAATATGCCGATAGGGGTTTCATCGTAAGCAATGGATAAGAAAACTGGCAATATTTATGCCAATATTTTAATAGTTTACTTTTGAGTCCGACCTTGGTACGAGTCATTATTTTTTTATTCCTTAGAGATAAGACTTGTTTAGGAAATACTTTATCGTGTTTGTTTAGAACTCATAGTACCAGGGTATAAATATGTACCGAAAGACAATGTGGAAAAGAATCAACCAATAAAATACAACAAATCTATTACTTTTATCTACTTTTTAAGCAATTTACTTTTCGACGACTTCGTCACTAGTTTTTCTTCGTTTTCAACGAGTTCTTTCAAGAATCGGCGGGCTGCATTAACTTGATCTCCGACGAGCTTGCAAGTTCCGCTTTCCAAGCAATCTGAGCCTTGACGTCCGGGCGTATCACTGTCGTCTCGTTCAGTTCTTGTTCAAGTTATCTTTCCTTGTCGATTAACAGGTCAAATCGACTGGCACGCCTGATATCGAACTTGGGTATTAGCCCGGTGTGTTTGCAGATCCAACGCCTTTTTGCATCAACACGTTGCGTTTTCGGCAACTTTCGATCTGGCCCCTCCGGCTACATTCAGCAATCCGGAGGTGCCACTATACGCGGTTGACTTACAAACCAACACAGAGCGCTGCCGGCGAGCGACATGATCACCGCCGTCGACGCCCCTGTCGCGCCCGACGTGGTCGTCTCGTCATAGGCCCACTGCAGCAGCGTGCGGGGGCAGACGTGCGCGCCGGGCTCCAGCCCCGCGACCTCCACGGAGGCGCTCGTCATGAGGCCGCGGGAGAATGCGGCAGCGTCCACGCCGTCGTCCTCGTACGTGCCGACGCCGTCCGCCACGTCGACGATGCCGGCCTTGGCGTTCCCGAAGTGCGCGTCGTGGTCGTGCAGCGGCACGTAGCATGACGCCCTGTCGATCGCAGCCGCGCCGTCGGGCCAAGGTCATTGTTGGCATCATCCGGACCGGCACCGTCGTCCTTAGTCGTCGTCACTGGAGGCTGCAATAAGGAGGCGGCGAAGTCGGCGACCTCGTCGTCCTCGTCGGGAGCGGGCGTGGGGGACAGTCGATAGCCGAGCCCCAACGCAACACGGAGCGCGTCAGGGACGTGGGCGTCATTGTCTCCAAGGGTTTTGCGGACCTGCGGTAACCTCTCCATCATCATTGCCATCGTCCGTGGCTACATCTGCTTCGATTGACACCCACGTTCCGGTGATTTGCTTGTGTATATATACTGGATCGTCTCCGTCTCCGTCTCCGTCTCTGTCTCCGCATTGGCATTCGTATTGGACTCTTCGTAAACAATCGTGAAGGACTCTTCGTTAACAATGAGTTCCCTTTTTTCTTCCCCTTTGTTTTGGGCTTGACTCGGCCGAATTGGAATGGAATCGATGAATCCCAAAGATGTTAGCGCATCACTGAGTTGCCCAACAGTGCCTATCGACGTAACACTTTTTCCAACAGTCCAACTCATTGGTTTCGTAACATTTTCCCAATGAGGGAAAAATATTCCATCTCACATAAAAGTGTTCTAGATTTATGAGAAAAATGTTTCACTTAATAAAAATGTTGTTGTTTCGTATATGAAAAATGATCCAGCTTAAATTTAAAATGTTCTCGCTTCACTATAAAAAGTGCCCCAACTTAAATTAAAAAAAGTTCGAGATTCACGCCTACAATATTCTAGATTAAATAATAAACAATTTAAAAATATTTAATCAAGGCTATATAAAAAGGTGAACTAAATTTTACAAAAGGTTTAATAAAATTAAAATATGAGTACAGTAAGTTTTGCTGAAAATAACCTACAAATAGGATAAAAATGGATAATATACAAAAGGGGATAATTGTGTTGTTTAAAGAGAATAAAATGGACTGGTTCAAATGTACCATGACAAGGTACCATCTCCACCTGCTCCCTACTCCCGACGTACGTAATTATCCTAGTTGACACAAAAAAAATATCTTTTTTTTGGTGATGCGGTCAGGTACTTAGGCTTGTAGCACAAATCTGAAATCAAACATATAAAAAATCTGACAGATTTAGTGCTAATAAAATTTGTCGACAGATAAATTGCAAAAGTCTCGATTATTTGGTCGAAGTAAGAAATGTTGCATAACTCTATTGCCAACTTTGAAGTGATGTCGGCGGTGTTTGTCCTGTTTAACAATAAAATCCAGATTTTTTTCGTGCATGTGCCTCAGTAAGAGGAGAAAGAAAACAAAATACCATACTTTATTTTTTAAATTATAAGTTGTTTTAACTTTTTTCATACATCTATTAAAAGTTAAAGCAACTTGTAATAAAAGTAGGTATACAAAGCTTCCACGACTTACAAGTACTAGGTGGTAATTACACACCAACCGGCGGCGGCAGCAGCAGCAACACCAGCCGACAGCGAATCACCCAGTCATTGACCTCGCCGCAATTGACACCATGTCACCGCTATCGGTCGAACTGTAGGCGAGTCCTTGGCCGCCGGGCTACAAGCCAAGGCTGCCGAAATTCGATGGGAAGTCCAACCCAAGGAAGTTCATAGCAAGCTATGAGGTAGCGGTGCATTCGGCAGGAGGGAACAATAGCACACTGGCGAAGTCGTTCATCATGGCAATCGATGATGTGGCTCACGAATGGTACATGTCGCTTCGGCCGTTATCAATCAGGTCATGGGACCAAGTCAAGTCCGATTTGGTGAACACCTTCCAGGGTTTCCAGATGGAGAAGAAAGGCACAAGGGATCTACTCAAGCTGCATCAGCCGGATGAAGAGCCCTTATCCAAGTATTTGGATAGACTCATCCAGCTCAGAGTCCAAACACCGAATATCGCGGATGAGGTCTTTATCGCTGTGGCAGTAGACGGGCTCAAACTAGGACCATGCGGAGAACAGTTGTCTCACGAATCGCCAATAACCGTCAATGAATTGTTCACCCAGATGCGCAAATTTGCCAGGTCGGAAGAGGACAAGGAGCGCCGAAAAGCAGCACGCAATAGCTTCAAGCAGAGCACCCCGAGGCAATCACAACCGGCCGCACCAAAATTTAACAACACACGTCCTTTCGTCAACAATGTGCAGGATGAGTCAGCACAATCAGCAACAAATCATGCTCAAGAAAGCCAGGGCCGTGCGCCCACCCAAAATACAAGGGGAGGGCGACCACCGTGAGAGGGCTGAGGCAGAGGGCGTGGAAAGGGCAGAGTCCCTTACTGTTTCTTGTGCGGTGAAAATGTGGGTCACACATCAAAAGAATGCCGATACAGGAAAATGGCGAAGGAGCAAAAAGAGAAGGACGAAGCGGCAAACGCCGCACAATCCAGCAAGCATGTGTTCCGTAACACCAGCCTGGCACCAGCATCAAGTCATGGTTCGGCTCACCCGCAGCAGCATTATCACGCCCCTCAACCGACGCCAGCCGTTCAGTACTACCAGAACCCCTACACTTGGCAGCTACCGCCAATGAACTATTATCACCAATTCAGCCAAAACCAAGTACATGCCCATTCGTCCGCAGTATCATCACCGGTGGTGGCTGAACAGCATCATCAGATGCAACCGCAAGCAAAGCAAGAGGAAGCACAAGATGTCCAGATAGTCAACCCTATCCTACAGTCGAAAGGGAACATCTTTGCGATAACCGGGGAATCCAACCTTGAACACACCAGCAAGAGGGCCAGAAAGGATTTCGAAAGGAGAGTGCTCACCGTTTCGCCAAGGGTACCACTAAATAGACCATCCTGGTCTATAATCCCGATATCATTCGACGAGACCAACTTCCAAGTCAGGGACTACCCGTATTCGGATGCCTTTGTCGTCACAACCCATGTTGCCGGTTACACCATGCACAACGTGCTACTGGACAATGGTAGTTCAGCCGATTTCCTCTTTACCAAGGCATTCGATCAGATGCAGCTTGATCGGAGCCTACGGGGAATGCATTATTTGGCTTCGGGGGCAACAAAATTGATGCCTTGGGGAAAAAGAGGCTCACAGTCACTTTCAGTGATGGCAAAAAGGTGCACAGCGAGGAAATTTTGTTCGACGTAGTTGACATCATTTACCTTAAACGGCCATCTTCGATCGGGGCATCATCACCAAGTTCGATGCCGTCATTCGGCAAAGCTATCTATGCATGAAAATGCCTTTGCCTTTTGGCATAATATCAGTACATTGAGATCAACAGGCAGCTAGGCGCATAGAGGGCAAACTGATCCCAAGCTATAGCATGGTTAATGAGGTGGCATCAGACAAGAAGAGCACAGAAGCAGATTCGGAAAGCGAGTCGGATGATGAAGTTGAACCCAAAAAATCCAAGGAGCCAAGGGCTTCGGCTGCTGAGGACTTAGTCAGAGTACCTCTCTACGAGGACAAACCCGACAGGTGCGTGCATCTAGAGGCAAGCCTAACCAAAATAGAAAGCAAAGAGATGCTCCGCTTCTTGTCAAAAAATGAGGATGTATTCGCCTGGTCAACCAGGGACCTACAAGGAGTTAGTAGGTAGTTGGCATAGCACAATCTTAATGTGTCAAAGACAGCCAAGCCCAGAAAGCAGAAGCTACGAAAGATGTTAGACGAAAGGGCACAGGCTGCTGCGGCCGAAGTGCAAAGGCTTTTGGACGCGGATGTAATCAGACCTGTCCAATATCCAGAATGGCTAGCAAATGTAGTCATGGTCAAGAAGAAGAGCGGAAACTGGCGAATGTGCATCGACTTCACCGATTTAAACAAGCATTGCCCGAAGCCCATATCCATTACCAAGAATCAACAAATTGGTCGATATCGCCGCTGGCTGTGAAATGATGAGCCTACGGGACTGTTTCTCTGGATATCACCCAATCCGGCTAAACCCCAAAGACGAAGAAAAGACAAGCTTCATAACACCTGGGGGTACTTTCTATTACAAGCGGATGCCGGAAGGGCTCCGAAATGCAGGGCCGACTTTCTCAAGAATGATAGATGAAGTCTTCAAGGATCAAAAGAGGAAAAAGAATCTGGTCGCCTATGTAGATGATATCGTTGTTAAGAGCGATATCAAGGGCACTCATATAGAGGATCTTAAGGAGACATTCGCCAACCTAAGAAGTAGCGGCCTCAGGCTCAATCTGGACAAATGCATTTTTAGTGTCCGAAAAGGTAAGCTGCTGGGTTGTCTTGTATCGGCCAGAGGCATAGAAGCAAATCTAGAAAAGATCGCAACAATCACCAATACACTACCCCCAACAAACCAAAATCAAGTGCAGAGGTTAACTGGTAGGGTGGCAGCGCTCAGTCGATTCATTTTAAGGTCAGCCAAAAAGGGCCTTCCGTTCTTCTAGGTGCTTAAAACAGAAGACGAATTCGAGTGGGGACAGGAGTAGCAATCAGCATTCGATAGCTTAAGGCTTACTTGTCAAAGCTCACCAGGTTATCAAAATAGTTTGCAGAAGCTGACTTTTTGCTATACCTGGCGGCATCACCTGTAGCCATCAGTGCAGTGCTAGTCGAGGAAAAAGAACATCACGGGAAGATGATCCAGTTCCCGATTTACTTTGTATCCGAAGCACTTATGGGTGCCAAGCTAAACTATTCGAAATTGGAAAAGATAGCGTATGCGATGTTCATGGCTTCACGTAAACTCAAGCATTACTTCCAAGAGCACGATGTCAAAGTATTGTCTGCTTAGCCCTTGGAACCACTGTTTCGTAATAATGAAGCAATAGGCCGAATAGGCAAATGGGCCACCAAATGGAACGCATACCGAATCACCTTTCAGCACAGGTCCACCATCAAGTCACAAGTCATAGCGGATTTGATAGCCGATTGGACTCCAGCCGCTGACGATACCACTCACCGTGTCCAGCCCCTAGTGTGGACAGTTCACTGTGATGGAGCTTGGTGTTCAACAGGAGCCGGAATTTCCACCGTACTCACGCCGCCTTCGGGACCAAAAATCAGATACGCGGCAAGACTCCTGTTCCTCACAACAAACAACACAGCCGAATATGAAGCAGTATTGCTGGGACTGTGAAAGCTAAGGGCCTTAGAGGTGCGCAGATGCATCATCAAGTTTGACTCCCAAGTCATAGTCTGGCACGTAGAAAAAGAGTATTCGGCAAAAGAGCCCGAACTGACCCAATATCTAGTAGCAGTCCACCGAATGGAGAAGTACTTTGAAGGTTTCACTTTGAAGCACATCCCTAGAGCAGAAATGCGAAGGCAGATGAGCTAGCAAAAGTAGCAGCGCAGGGTTTGTCATTGCCATCCGATGTGTTCTTCTAGTCGCTATCCATCTAGGCAATCATAGACAAAGAAGAAAAGCCTCTACCCGTGCACGCCATTGCTAGCGAAGACTGGCAAGCGCCGATAATGGCCTCCCTCAATGGCACATATGAGCCAGAAGACAAGCATGATCTGCAGCGGATGCAGTCAAGAGCAATGCCGTACTCCATCATTCGGGGAGAGTTGTACGAGGAAGGGGTCGTTGCTTCGCTGCTCAAGTGTATCGGCAGAGAGCAAGGCAAGCGGCTGCTGAATGAGATTCATTCGAGAATGTGTGGCATACACAGGGGGCCTCACAAAATCGCTCACAGAGCAATGCGACAGGCTTTTACTGGCCCTACGTAGCCGAAGATGCTAAACACATCATAAAAACTTGCAGGGCTTGTCAGATGTTTTCCACGAAGCAAAATGCTCCAGCGAACCCAACTTCGTCAGTTATGCCAGCATGGCCTTTGCAAAGATGGGGAGTGGACATAGTCGGACCCTTACCCCAAGCTCCAGGGAACTTAAAGTACGCTGCAGTGGTGCTAGAATACTTCACCAAATGGGTAGAAGCAAAGGCATTGGCCAAAATCACTTCGAGGAACCTTATGAGTTTCGTCTGGCAAAGAATTGTTTGCCAATTTGGGGTCTTGTCATACATCACCGTTGACAATGGCAAGCAATTCAATTCAACTCTATTCTGGCAGTTTTGCGCCGAGTTGGGTATCACGTTGGCCTTCGCTTTGGTTTATCACCCGGAGTCTAACGGAGCAGTCGAAAGGGCTAATGGCAAAATCTTCCAAGCTATATCCAAACTGCTCGAGGGTTGCAAAAAAGGAAAATGGGCAAGAGAAATGACAACAGCTGTATGGGGCCACAACATATCCAGCACAAGGTCCACAGGATTCACACCTTTTCATTTGCTATTCGATGAAGAAGCCATAACGCCAGAGGAGCCCAAGTTCAGCTCGTTCAGAACCAAAATAGCAACAACAACCCCTATCCAGTGATATGTCGAGCTAAAAATGGTGAAACTACGCAAATGCCAAGCTGCACAAAACCTTGACTGATACCACCAAGAGACTAGAGCATGGAGAGACAAAACAGTACGCAAGAACATCAATCTCGGTGACATGGTGCTAATTCGTTACGCTAACAAGCAGGGGAAGTTGCAAAAGCAGTGGTATGGGCCTTTCATCATCTCAAAGGTACTCAAGCTAGGCGTCTTCAAGCTCATCAATGAGAAAGACGCCGAAACGACGTACACATGGAACGCCGACAACTTGCAGCGATTCTACCCGTGAGTCAATTTGCCCCAGGAGGGGTTGTAATTTTCATTTCATTTTTAGCTTTTGAATCAAAGAGTTGCGCTATTTTTCCTCACTAGGGAAACCCGAAAACGGGCGTGAGGTTTTTTAATGAGGCATTCTACTATAACTGTTAAACACCGTTGAAGTTTTACTTTTCCCCTTATACCTATCCTTGATGGTCGAAAGCTAGGGTCCCATTCGGGACGTCCTTGCATATTCGACAGCCAATAGCATTTCGGTAAAGATTGGAAGCAACCTCAAGCCCTGTGGCTTAATAGAACAAAAAGTCCAAAAAGGACTAAGCTGCAAGCCCAGAGGCTATAGCATTTTGGATCCAAGAAAAAGGCGAATTAGGCCGAATCGCCCACGAATGCATCCAAAAAAGAGGGATTCAAAGCAGCATCCCAATGACTGCCTGCCCAGATGCACTATGAGCAAAAACACGATCTGATGCATCAAATGCGCAACAAGTAGCGCATTTATTACAACAATAAACGTTGTATGCCATCAAAAACAGTACAAAAGTACAACAATAATGCATCTACCAAATCAAGTAATCAATAAGAACGATCACGGCCGTACCCGAATTAAAGATGCATGAACGAAACTAATGAGAAGTGATTGCGTCCGTACCCGAATTAAAGGCGCATCACCCCTCACAGACGCTATATAAGTCCAGGCAACCCTGGCAACCCCCAGCATCAGTAGCAGAAACACTCATAGGTCGAGGGCTAGCCTCTCCAAGCAATCTTACTATTATGAGATCAGTAGAGTTTTGGCTAATAGAAATGCGAGGCATCGGGAAAAGGTTTTCGAGAGCGCCGAGAGCGAGGGCCACTCATAGGGCATCATCTCAGGGAGTCAGCCAGTATTCGGTCGACGAGTGCGAGCAAGCATTGAGAGCGCCGAATACAAAAGCGCACACTGTGCACCGCTGGGAGAGCAAGGCAGAGTTTCGGCATGCCAAGTTACAGAACCTGGTGCTAGTCTTGCGGTTGACACTTGCATGAGTGAGGAAAAAAGGTTGCCCTAAGACTCAAGCTTGCCGATTCACTGCGCTTGCTTGCAGACCATGCACGCGTGTTCGCGCCACCCGCTACGGTTTCTTAGCAACAAATAACTGAAGGGCCACATTTGCCTCAGCATTCCTGAGCTCCTTTGAAGTCGGTCTTGTGGCAGATGACTGAGGGGTCACATCCGCCTCAGCATTCCTACGACCCTACGAGTTTGGATGCACAATAATTGACAAAAGAGCTACATCAGGTTTGGCAGTCTCAAGCCCTTTCGACTTTGGAGGCGCAAGATGCACAGACTACAGCTAAGGCGCTGGGTCACCATGCAGGTGTACTTGTGTACTTCATAGTTTCGGCCAACCATATCATGGGATAACATGTAATTCACGGGATACAGACAAAACTTTATAATCTGAGAAACATGTGAATGACATATGATGTAATAATAAGAAGAGGCCTTAAAACTAGCCTATTCGATTTCAAGGAAGCCGAGGGGCTGTTGCCGAATGAGCCCCTTGACTTTAAAAGTTGGGGGGACGCCATCTTTTAAAACAAAATCAGCCTATTCGGTCTCGAGAGTAGCCGAGGGCTGTCGTCAAATGAGCACCTCGACTATAAAAGTTGGGGAGACGGCATCTTTTAAAGCAAAATCAGCCTGTTCAGTCTCGAGAGTAGCCGAGGGGCTGTCGCCGAATAAGCTCCTCGACTTTAAAAGTTGGCGGGGACAATGTCTTTTAAAACAAAATCAGCCTATTCGGTCTTGAGAGTAGCCGAGGGGCTATCCCTGAATGAGCCCCTCGACTTTAAAAGTTGGGGGGACAACATCTTTTAAAACAAAATCAGCCTTTTCGGTCTAGACAGTAGCCGAGGGGCTATCGCCGAATCAGCCCCTCGACTCTAAAAGTTGGGGGGCGGCGTCTTTTAAAACAAAATCAGCCTATTCGGTCTCGAGAGTAGCCAGGGGCTGTTGCCAAATGAGCCCCTCGACTATGAAAGTGGGGGGAAATCAAAAATTTTTTAGAAACAAAATTGACTTAATAGACCTCAAATAGTAAGCAACGAAACAACAGCTTCAGTAAATACTGCACTTATATCAAACAAAATGATCTAAGGGTGTTTACAAAGAAAAGTATTGCCAGGGCTCCTGGTCCTAGTCGATCATGTCAAAAATGAAACCACCGTGCGCCGCTTTCAATTCCCTAAAGTCCCTAGGATACCGAGGAAGCCCTAGCTTTCAAAAAACACGGTCTAATCAGTACTTAATAAAGACCAATAGACTAGAACCCAGATGCCAAATGCCATGACGATACCAAGTATCACCCCGAACAACAAAGCCACTGCAATCGATAGTAAGCGGATACACCTCGTAAGTACCTTGCGCAGGCTCCGACGAAGGAACCTACGTGAATTGAAAAGTATTAAGTTTCGAGTAACTTCATTACATCCAACCATTCAGCACGATGGCCATCAAATTCGGGCTCAAAAGAAGTTCATGACAAGAAAGACAAACACTACTGAACATTTCCTACATCAGCATCAGGGGCTTCGATGGCAGTGGTGTTGGGGTTCTCGGAGGTCTCGGGCGCAGCTTTTGGAGGAGGATCATCACGGGAAGGAGTAGAGACCGGAGTACGGGTGCCGGTAGCTGCCTCTTTCTCGTTCCTGGAGCCACCGCTGCTTTTATCGTCGTCATCTTCTTAGGTATCTGTCAAGAGTAGAAATGAATAAGAAAAGCTAGTACAAAAAATTAAACAAAAGTGCAAAGCAAATAGGTCAATCACTCAAGTCTCATCAGATTGGGATCCGATAGGGCCGCCCAGTAGAGAGTGATGTCTCGGCCTCTGGGGCACCAGAAGCTGTCAAAGAATTTGAAAGCACCCTAATGGGTGCCTTCGTCTATCTGCCAGAAGCTCCTAGGAGCTCCAGCCTCAACCCCATCAGCATGTGTGCATCCGGCGTCCCTCAAGGCCATGATCAAAGCCCGGGTTGCCTCAAGTCTGGCAAACTCATGGCCCAAGTCCATAAGGTCACCGAATGACTCCAGCTGGGTCGAAAGCCATTCTGCCGCGGTCAAAAGGGAGTCCGAAGCAGAAGGGGGATTTGCGATAACCCCTAGCCCGGTAAGGTTCTTCTCTAGAGCGCTAAGAGCCTTTTGTAAGGAAGCGCTCAAGTACCTTCAGCTCCTCTTCTCTTCCTGCTGTACGATTTTTAGGGCCTCATCGGCCTTCTTTCGGCTCTTGGCCTCCGACTCTAGCTTCCAGGTTTTGGCGGCAAGTTTCTCCTCCAACTCCTTAGCTTGCATCTCTGCGTCCTCCACACACTTCACTAGGACGGTTCTATCGGCATGCCTCTGCTTAAGCAGAGACCACACCAGAACCAAACTCTATGTACACAATGGCCAGATAAATAGGTTAGAACATTGTAAGGATAACCAAAATGGATATCAATGTCCGGGTACGCAAAAAAAACACTCACCGATATGGAGTGATAATCGATGGCAGCAAGCATCTCTTCATCCTCAACACCAAGCAGGTCGTGCTCGATAACGGGCGCAGCAAAAGAGCGGTTGCAGGCCTCGGTGAACTTGAGGCCCTCCGGCGGGGGCAAAACCCTGATTTGCCAAAAATCCACCTTGTCCACCAGCAACGCACCCGAATCGACCCCTAAAGCATGAGCAAGGCAATAAGCTTTATCTCGTCCGGGACTCCCTTCATCTGAAGATGAAGAACCCAAATACACCCTCATCTCACCATAGTCCCCCTCAGAGGCATCTAAGGAGAGGGTACCGTGGCCGAATAACATTTTCTTGGCCATCTCCTTTGTCATTCGGATTCATTTCGGGCAAAATCGTGACTTACCCATGTGCCTTTCAGTTGAGGCAGAAGTGCTGGCGGGCCTGCCCGAGCCGTCGCCAGTAAGGCTAAGGTTCTTTACCGCTTGTTTGGATCCACCCTTGGAGCCCTATCAGCAACGCAAGGAGCCGGACCTCGACGACCACCGTCGAAGTTGATATCGCTCAGCTCCAAGTCCACCGGCTGGACATCGCGTGGGTTCGAGGGCCGCCTCCTAGCCATATCATCCAAAAGGGTCACTGAGCTTGACACAACCTAAAATAACAAAAAATATAGCATTAGCACACAGAATCGATAACGAAAAAGGGAAGCAGACTCACAAGCCAACAACGCTGGCTACTGTTTCTTTGCCAATAGCGCCATGATCACGCCTACCGCCATACCGAACCTTTTTGGTCCTCCGAATAGGTTTTGCCATGACATCTTAGCTAGTTCACAACCTACCTACACATCCGCAGGCTCTGAATCAGCCACAGACTGGGCGACGCGTCACCTCTTTCATGATTCGGCCAAGGCAGTGGCATTCACCGGCTGACTCATGGAACCGGCCTCCTTCTTTCCCTTTCAGCTACGAACCGTGTGATTCGAATATACGATGCCCATAGCATCAAACACGCAGTTCAGCCATGAAGTAGCACCGAGGCATTGCTGACGCGCCTTGTGCTCCTGGGTGATATACAGCCCACAGATATCGCTGGCCTGCCTTTCCACCCAGGCAACAAAGCCCGCGTCGTTCGGAAACCTGACGGGTCTAGCCACCCGAAGGTCCGGCCCGTGATATTGTTTTTTCTCCATAATGTTGGTGAAATGCACCTCGCTGCACAGCGGCCACTTGTTCAGCACAACCATCTCCTCAATGAGATCCTGGCTGCTTTGTCGGTTGCAGGTCTCCCGAAAGGCAGCATTGGCGGCTTCATCCTCCAGGCCATACAAGTCGATAGTTGCCTGGCGCTATCCCGCAAACATGGATTGCTGAGTAACAAGAATGTGAGCTTTCGGCAGGCCATTGTCTTTAGCAACCCGCACTTCTTCGTCGCTGCAGACCCGAATGTAAAACCAATACCTCTGCCAATCGGACCAATTGTTCCTATAATACGGCGCAAGCTGAGGAAGATTCTTATCTTGACTGTGAACAAAGTTATACCCACCATGCTCCACTCGGACCCTTTCGCCAGTAGTGGCGATCTCGCCATATCGGCAGCGCACGTGTGACTCGTAGAACCGAGAGAACACTGGAATGCTAAGCTAGTGTCCCATCATTTTCAGCACCATGGTGAATACACTCATTGGAGATATGGCGTTTGGGGTCAAGTGGTTTATCTGCGGGTTGAATTGGCTCAGGACCTCATAGAAGAACGGTTCCACCAGAAATTGAAGCCTGGCAGTAAAGAAGTCCCAAAACACAACAGCCTCATAGGGTTTAGGATGAGGAACCTTTTCAGTGCCCGGAGCCTAGCACTTGGATCTGGTATCGGTGCTCATTAAGCCATGGCGTTGATAATCATCCAGTAAAAGTTCAGTCACAGCGGATTCCCCTAGAACATAAACTGGCCGAAAAGGTTTCTTCTTCCCCTTTTTCGGCTGAGATTGAGCGTCCTCTGTTTCTGACTACTGCTCATAGTCAGTGTCAGCAGAAGCCTCCTTATCACCCCTGGCGTCATCGTACGTGATATCACCACTAAAGTCATCGCCGGTTGCCTCAGCTCCCAAACTACTGACAACCGCAGCGGGCTTCGAACACCCCGCTTCATGTAACACCTCTGGTGTTACATTAACTAAAACCTGCCATGTCATCATATGCACCACAAAGCATTCATGTTTAAGTCAACCTTAATGTGCATCAACTAAAACAAGTTTACATTTCATAGGTTGATTGAGCTTCTGTAATGTTTGGTCACATGAAATAATAAAACCCTATTTTCGAATGTCATCGCAAATGCTTAGTTTATACTCTATGTACTTGAGGTGTAAACTGTGTTTACACTAGTGTCAAGTATAGTGTATAAGTCTAAGTCCAACCCTAAAAATGATGTCCATATTTGAAGTTGAATTTGGATTCCAAAGCTTACTTCCAAGTCTGGCAATCCAAATTTAAATTTGAATTGGAAATGCTATAAAAGGTTTTTCAAAAGTCAACTTGGTCAACCAAGGGTGTCATTGGGTCAATGACCTAAAAATTTCCTTGGATGATGTTTGTGATCACTAATAACCAACCAATTAAGTTAGAAACCAAATCGAGTTTGAATTCTATTTCAAAAACCCTTTATTTCAAAACCTAGTTTTATCCCCTCTTCTCTAATTCAAAATCTATAAAGAATTTGGAGATACTCTAAAAAGATAGTTTGTAGATCTTAAAAAGAGCTACAAAGTTGGTATATAAAGTTTTTCAAGTTTCCAAAAGAAATTTCAAATGAATTTGAAAATACAGTTTCTAGCATTTGTCCCCTTTTGATTTTAAAACTATAATTCAAAAATTATGCATAATTTGAGAAAACTTTGTATATGAAAAATGTTTGGTTTGACAAGATCAACATTTCATAGTTTTGAATATTTTCAAGTTTTATTGAAAAATCAAAAGTAATTTCAAATGTTTGTTTCTCGGGTTTTATTCCCTTTTTGAATTTGAATTCAAACTTCAAAATCTAGATAGAATTTGAGGATGCTAGTTAAAGGAAAAGTGTATCACTTGAAAAGTTATGCAAATGATATTTTTGGATATTTTCAAGTTCTTATATAAATTTTGGAGTAATTTGTATTTTGAAACGAATGGCATTTCTATAATTTCTGCGAACAGTATCGAAACCTATCGTCGTCCGCCATCGCCGGCTTCTCATCGCGCGCCGCCGACCACCGCCGCACCCGCTCGACCGCCAGAGTGCTCATGGATGCGAGAAACTTCATCGCCTTCGTGTCGCCAGTCCATCCATCGACTCTGCCCTATAAATACAGTCGTCGTGGCCGAGTTCTTCTTTCTTCCTCCCGCCGCCGTCGCCGACGACCTCGCTCCGCCGTCCGAATTCACCGTCGACGCTCCACCTCTGTCCGATTGCGCTTGCCATTAGCTCCACCACATCCTCACGGTCATCTTGGGCCAGTTCGCGTTTGCTCTCCTCGCTCGAGCTGCCCACACGCTTCCTTCTTCTCCATGGCCGGTCAGTCGAGTCGCCGTGCCATCGCCGCCGTTTGCTGCCGTCGGAGGTGAAAATATATTACCTTTAACCCCTCTATTCGATCATTCGTGTTCCGCTACTCCAGATGCGCACCTTGGTTTGAGCAGCGCATCGCCGGAGACCGCCGTGGCGCAGTCTTGTCATCGGAGCGCCGCCACCGCCATCACCGCCGTCGACCATAGCTCGATTCAAGCTCTTCGGACCTCCATTAACGTGCGCATCAGCACCGTGGTGAGCTCCTACATCCATCCCTGCCTTCAATTTCATTCCTCTCGCGCTGTAGTGGCCGGCCGCCGTAGCTCGCCGTCGGCACGAGCTTGCCAGCGCCGCCGCGCATGTAGCCGTCAAGGCTGGGAGCTGGGAGCAGTTTCATTTTGCTGTGAAATACGCTCGCTTGAATGCCCTGCATCTGCTCGTGACCTCGCCGTCACCGGAAAACGCCCCGGTGAGCTCTCCCGCCGGGCCGCCGCTCCGCCAAGCCGCCATGGCCGCCGGCGTGGGTGCCGCCGTCGTCCTGCCGCGCCGTTAGCTACCTCAATCGATGCGTCGTGTCGAGATGAGCCTGTAGGGACAAGTTCGGTCGCCGGAGACCTCGCCGACAGCGATGAATCGCCGGTCAACCGTCGGCGGGCTGTCGGTCAGCGCGGGAGTACTGTGCCGATTTTCTTTTTCTATTTTTAGAAAATAATTTAAATGCTATTTTCTTTGAAAAATCATAGTAATTCATAAATAGCTCTAGAAATTCTAAAAATTTTTGTGAGTGTTCTTTATGATGCCATCTACCTAGAAAAAATATGAAATGCCAAATTTGAGTAC
The DNA here is from genome assembly GCA_023333625.1 of Bothriochloa decipiens. Classification (NCBI taxonomy): domain Eukaryota; kingdom Viridiplantae; phylum Streptophyta; class Magnoliopsida; order Poales; family Poaceae; genus Bothriochloa; species Bothriochloa decipiens. The sequence goes on along the minus strand of CM041635.1, from coordinate 55,302,265 downwards.
TGTTTGCATATGTTAAAATTATCCCTTTTAATTGAAAAATGGACCTTCAATGATTTTTAATAAATAAAATAATTGGCTTTTGATTCTAAAATTTGTTTTGCCATCTAATTATGCTAAGAGCTTTCTAAAATAAAATTTTGGGCTTATTTTGATCACTTTAATTTTTATGCCTTTATTTAATGCTTTTAAATAATTAATTAATCCCTTTAGTTAAGCTTAATCATTATAGGATTTGTTTGACTTTGGGATTGATTGATGACCTTGGGTCATTAACCCTAATGAACTTTGGCACTTTAATTAATTATTTGCGCTTATCTTAATCATGTCATTAGGGCTTGATTAACGTTATTTTATATGTTTAATTAATTCTTAAATGGCGTAGTTCACCCTAATGAGTTTTATAAGCGAAGTTTTGTTAGCTTGCAACTTTATCGTGAAGAAAAGTTATACTCGATCCCTTAATCTGATCATGCATCCATCGAGCATCATATTTACTATTCTATCATGTTACAGCATATTAATTATCGAATAGTTTCCGTTAACGGAGAGTTAACGTTGTCACCCAGATCCGAAGGAAGAGCAGATTCAAGAATCGGGAGTTGATCCAGAGTTTGAGACCGTCTACCCCGAACATCAAGGCAAGCCCTGGATGCATTCAAACCCTACTCTATTTATAAAAGTTTTACCGCTTCAGCTATGATATGTGCATTAAGTAATAGGAGTCGAGTCCGGACGGTTAACTTGCATTGGGAATGGAGTCCTTCTGTAGTGTTTTCATCTGTTGATGCCCTAGGTCCCGTATCGATGGTGATCTGTTGATATCGAGAATTTAGAAATCCACATGCATGAAATGGTATACCGATGGTTGGAGCCGTGTATATCGTGGAGTGATCTAGCGTGGGGCCAGAGATCCCATCTGTGTCATAGTGTGTTTTACTGTGGGGTTTAAGTTCCCATGTATCTCGGTACGCTGGGCCGCAGAGCTCACGGGTGCCATGTGGTGATATACGGCTGCGGTTGTTATCCCGGTATATCAGTTCACCTGGGGTGCATCGGAGTTAAAGTCTCCGGTATTCCAGTGACCTAGGTCCCAGCTGGGTATAAAAATGGATTCGAATCGCTGTTGCTTCTCGGAGAAGAAGACTCGATCGTTGTTCATCATCGTAGTAACAACTTGAACAATGAATAAGGTTTAATAATGAAGTGGTTGATAATTGGGTTCAGATTAAGACAAACTTTTCTTTGTTAAGCTTTTCTGCAAAATTTCTTATCTCCTACAGACCTTACCTTGTCCCTCTAGCCTGCATTTCTTGAGTCTCCACCCTTCTCTTTCGTCGGGTCAATCTTGTTGAGTACTTTTGTACTCAGGGTTTGTTAAACCCTTGTTGCAGGTGAGCCTCATGGGAAGGAGTGTTTTGCATCCTGCTGCATGACAGTCATCGAGGAAAGCGATGACGAGTAAGGTGTTTAGCTCTTGGGCAAAGCTTTTATTTAGTATTGTAATTGTTGACGCCAAGAATTTTTTTTGTCACCGGCCGATTGGGACTTGGCCGATGGAAATCCCTCGTCATCAACAACGGCCTGGGAGATCTGCTTAGCTCCAGTGCAGGCTCCAATAGGCGCACGTGGTGTGCGCACCGTGCCAGTCAGCTTGACCATTCAGCTAACGAGGTATGCGATGGTGTCGTATCGGCCAGTTAATAGAATCAGGATGCTGAGCCGATACGACGTGACACTGTTGAGTTTCTTATCTCACCGTGGCGAGATCCATCAGCCAATAGAGCTTAAACTAATACTACTATCAATCTCCCTAGGTGAAACGACAGCGATGCGCCCGGAAGTTGCAATTTAGAAACACTGGTAGCAAAATATTAATCTAAGCTTCACAAACCGATAGTCCTATCCACAATGAAACTTGATCCCAACAGCATGGTAACCAAAATCAAGATGCAACAGGCTATTAAATCTATCATCTATTTCAATAAGACAAAAGCTAATCGAAGCCAATTTAATATTAAGATGATAGATTTAGCCGATGCAATCTTAATCAAGGCGGGATAACTGATGGATACCGTAAACCGGGACAGAAGCAATGCGCTGTAAGTCGAAGATCCACGATATCCGATAAGCCATTGGAACTTTGGACTTACCCCTACACCGAAGATCGAAGCGATGCAGGCTGACGTCAGGTGCCAAAGTCCGTTGGTGATTAAAGCAAAGGCATAACAGAAAGGTAAAGGGTGGCGATGCGCCGAGTTGTATTGATCTTGTGATGATTTGATACAATAGCCAGGGCTTATATTTATACCCTGGGCTGACCCACAATCCTAACCAAACTTGCCTAAACAATACTTGTATAAAAAGAAATATCTAAACAGACCTGCCTAATTATAAAGATACATGGACTCTAATTTCCCTTGTATAGAATCCTTGCTAATGAAGCTTCCTTCTCTGACTTGTCCGTGCAAATATAACCCACACATGCGTGATTAACATGTACTCTTTTGGTTACTTGCCATCCGTGACATGCAGCTGCACGTGAAGCCGATCACCTTCCTTGCATGTAGATTTATCTCTAAGTACAAAGCATTGACGTGTCCTTCCAAAGTTAGATTATTTTAATCTCCAATAAACTAATTATGCACATGCATGCATATTCGTCACAAGTGAGCCCTGCTAATGCTGCTAATAGCCGATGCTCTGAATTATCTGGATTTGCTAAAATCTGTTGTCAACAGTAAACTACTGCTACTCCACTACTATTATGGTTTGTATAATCTAAACCTATTATTGTGAATATTTGAAACTCAGAGGTTTGTAAACTTATGTTATTGTAAGTCTTCCGCTGTTTTACTCCGTGGTATTTTATTTATATCAAACTGTTGTAATACTGCAATATCTCTCTACAACGATTGATCCTGCTCGGAAAATCGTGGATGATTCGAGATTTACCCGACAGACTTTTTAAGTCGTATGGAACACAGTCATGGTTATTTGGAGTCTGTTTAGACAATAATCATGCGTGTGGGCCATATGATTTAGGAGGTTCTGCCACACTTCATCCATGATTTCGACAAAAGATTCGGCTGCGGCAACCGAATGCTTCCGCTATGATGAGTCTGGACTAGAACCCGAATCAGAGGATGAGCTCGAGGCCGAATCTGACCCAATCTCACTGCTGGTTGAACTGGAGGCAACCGCGCCTTGAGTCATACCATGAGCTGAATAGGTGACAAAGCAATTCACCACGAACTAAAGAAAAAATAAGGGAAACGAAAGAAAAATAAGAAAATAGAAAGCCACCGCAATACGCAAAAGACACCCGAATTTTGGTAGATCTAAGAAACATTGCTAAGGAGGACTTTAATCGAAAGAGTCAGGAAGAAGATACTCACCGATTTGACAGCGACGAGCAGAAACCGAAGGCGAGAGAGCTCCGAAGGTGCACAAGTCTCGCAGATAGCGACGGTAGGAATGATGCCCGCGCCCGGGGGCAGGCCTTTATATAGCCGGCTGGGAGTGGACGCGAACGGGCACGAGGCTCGTAAACCAAGGAGGTGTCGGTTGGCCTTTCCGCCCATTCGCGATGTCAGGCGTCCGCCCGTTACCCGCGGGGCGCGTGTCCCCATCGCGTCACGGCAATTAATGTGGCACACAAACCAAAAATTCATGTCGGGAAGCTAAACACCAGAATTGGTTTCCGCTCAGGGACGGCGTAATGAATCAGTAGACTATAACTTCGGCCAAATCTCTGCCTATGGCATGGGCAGCGAAACGCCGAGGGGCTACTATTAGGGGATGGCCCCGACGTGGGCACCCCCACCATTCGGCGAGCGACATGATTCGTCGTCCCAATAAAAGCCAGCTCGTTCTAGCCTGGAAACCCAATGGCCGAAAGGGTGATTCGGCTGGCCAAGACCAAGTCCACCTGAATAGTGAGATTCGGCTGGCCAAGGCCGAGTCCACCCGAATAGTGAGGCGAGACTCGATGCGCCGGGAGCCATTCCCGGTGGGTCCGGTTTTGGCATCCTTATCGGGAGGCTTTCGGTTTGTGTGTGCCCGAGAACCATGTTGACGATTATGGTTGAGTGCAGGTACTTTGCGACCCGAATACGTACCACGGAACCGGGGACCAGCGACAAGGATGACGTCGGTGGGCCATGTCCGGTCGACGGTTGGGGAACCGAAGACATCAGCGGGCAATTGGACGGATGTGCCCTTGGACGTTGGAGTGAGTCTAGGCTTGTGTGGTAGGTAGGAAGGGCAAAATAGGCATGTAAAAACATGCGGTGATGCATAAATAGCACCCTCAAAGCAATAAAGTTAGGAGCAGGCGTGGGGGACAGTCGATAGCCGAGCCCCAACGCGACACGGAGCGCGTCAGGGATGCGGGCGTCAATGTCTCCAAGGGTTTTGCGGACCTGCGGTAACCTCTCCATCATCGTTGCCATCGTCCGTGGCTACATCTGCTTCGATTGACACCCATGTTCCCGTGATTTGCTTGTGTATATATATACTGGATCGTCTACGTCCCCATTTCCATCTCCATCTCCATCTCCGCATTCGCATTCGTATTGGACTCTTCGTAAACAATCGTGAAGGACTCTTCGTTAACAATGAGTTCCCTTTTTTCTTCCCCTTTGTTTTGGGCTTGACTGGGCCGAATTGAAATGGAATCGATGAATCCCAAAGATGTTAGCCCATCACTGAGTTGCCCAACAGTGCCTATAAACGTAACACTTTTTCCAACAATCCAACTCATTGGTTTCGTAACGTTTTCCCAATGAGGGAAAAATATTCCATCTCACATAAACGTGTTCTAGATTTACGAGAAAAATGTTTCACTTAATGAAATGTTGTTTTTTCTTATATGAAAAATGATCCAGCTTAAATTTAAAATGTTCTCGCTTCACTATAAAAAGTGCCCCAACTTAAATTAAAAAAAGTTCGAGATTGACGCCTACAATATTCTAGATTAAATAATAAACAATTTAAAAATATTTAATCAAGGCTATATAAAATGGTGAACTAAATTTTGGAAAAGGTTTAATAAAATTAAAATATGAGTACAATAAGTTCTGCTGAAAATAACCTACAAATAGGATAAAAATGGATAATATACAAAAGGGGATAATTGTGTTGTTTAAAGAGAATAAAATGGACTGGTTCAAATGTACCATGACAAGGTACCATCTCCACCTGCTCCCTGCTCCCGACGTACGTAATTATCCTAGTTGACACAAAAAAATATCTTTTTTTGGTGATGCGGTCAGGTACTTAGGCTTGTAGCACAAATCTGAAATCAAACATATAAAAATCTGACATATTTAGTGCTAATAAAATTTGTCAACAGATAAATAGCAAGTCTCGATTATTTGGTCAAAGTAAGAAATGTTGCATAACTCTATTGCCAACTTTGAAGTGATGTCGGCGGTGTTTGTCCTGTTTAACAATAAAATCCAGATTTTTTTCGCGCATGTGCCTTAGTAAGAGGAGAAAGAAAACAAAATACAATACTTTATTTTTTTAAAATTATAAGTTATTTTAATTTTTTTATAAATCTATTAAAAGTTAAAGCAACTTGTAATAAAAGTAGGTATACAAAGCTTCCACGGCTTACAAGTACTAGGTGGTAATTACACACCAACACCACTCATTTTGTGACTACCCGAAATCCGACTACCCGCTGCGAAGCCAACATAAAGAGACCAGCGACTGTAGCCTTCTGAAGCTAGCAACGATAGAAAGCGGTTTAGAAGTCCACGTAATAAAAGATGCTACAAATTTTGTTTATGACAAATTATGGTACAAGTTGTTGGTACGAATACTATGGATCAGTGCTGAAACAATGCAACTTGCAACATAAAACACATAGACACACGTTGGTAGCCCGACCAGATCACATCACGGCTGCTTGGCTCGCCGGCCAGGTGACGGCAATGGAGCTCGTCACCTTGTGCTCCCCGTTGCTCCACACAATGGACCCGAACGTGTACTTCTCGGCCACGCTTTCCTCCTCCGGCGCGAAGGTGATGTCGTACTCCTGCGTCTGCTGTGTCGCGCTGAACTTCAGCGTCGCAGGCTCCACCGTGACGCGCACGCCGCCGGGGCTGGCGATGGTGGCCGTGTACGTGGCCACAACGTTGCTCCCGACGTTGCGCACGCTGCGGTGCTGCGTGATCTTGCGCCGCCGGAGCCGAACACCACCGAGAAGGCCGGGTAGTTGAGGTCGCCATCGGAGGCCGAGCGCGTCGAGCAGTTAGTCGTCCAGCCGTCCCTCGTCAGGACGGCGATCTGCCTGGAGGTGTAGCCGAGCGCGCACAGGAAAGAGACGTAGTCGTCGGTGCCGGCGTCGTACACCAGGCCTGGGTTGAGGGCGCGGTTCGGGTCCACGTGGCCGGCGCCGCGCACGAACGGTGTGGACTCCTTGCCGGTGGACAAGTCCCTGTCCCTGATGATGTCCCCGGCGGTGGTTATCAGCGCAGACTTGATCGCGGCGGGGCTCCAGTCCGGCCGCACCTGCCGGAGCAGCGCAGCAATGCCGCTCACGTGGGGGCACGACATCGACGTGCCGGATACGATGGCGAATTTCACCCGCCTCGTGTCGCTGTCCATCAGTGAGGGCGAGTTCTCGCCGGTCCACGCGGCCAGGATGTCCACTCCGGGGGCGGTCACGTCCGGCTTGAGGATCTCCAGCGCGAGAAGGTTTGGCCCGCGGCTGGAAAAGGATGCCATTCGTGGGGAAGACGGAGTGCCGCCGACGACGGTGCCGAGGAACAGGATCGTCGCCACTGGAGATGCGCTGGTTCTGATATACTTCTTGATCTTCTCGGTAGCGGCGAACTACACGTCCGTCACTGGGTGGATGTGTGCTGTGGAGGACTGCTCGCCGGATTCTTCGTTGATACCGAGGATCTCCGGCTCCCCCGGCTAGCTTGACAGCTTCTCCTTTAGCTGCTCCACCATTGCCGCCAGGGTCGCAGACCACGATCTTGCCGGCAACACTACTGGGGATCAGCTTGCCAGCTTCACAGACGCTTGAGCCCACGTCCCCTCCATAGACTAGCGGTAGCTTGCTTGGACCGAGCGGCGTGCCGGCATAGAGGGACGTGCCGGTGAAGGTCTCACCGCTGCCAAGAACGACGTTCGCTGGGAACTGGCGGTTGAGGGTCGACGCGCCCACCGTCAGGATCCACGGCGCAGTGTTGGTCACGGTGTACTCGCCGGGGCCGGAGTTGCCTGCAGAGGCAGAGACGACGATGCCCCGGCGGACGGCGCTGAACGCTCCCACGGCTATTGTGTCGCTGTAAAACGGTGGGGCCTGGTCGAAGCCGAGCGAGAAGGAGATGACGTTGACCCTGTCCTTGATGGCTTCGTCGAATGCCTTGAGGATGTCAGAGGTGGAGCACCCGCTTGTATAGCACACCTTGTAGGCAGCAATTCGGGCGCGTGGGGCCATGCCGGTTGCTGTACATTTACCGTAGTCAAAGAGGGCGGCGTTGGCCACAGCAGAGCCTGCGGCCGTGGACGAGGTGTGCGTGCCGTGGCCGATAGCGTCGAGCTGTGATAAGGAGTCCGTCTAGTCAACCTCCACGCCGTGCGCGGCCTCGTACCCCTTGCGGAAGATCTTGGTGCCGACGAGCTTGTTGTTGCAGTACGCGGTGGCGTTGAACTCCGGCGTCGAGACGCAGCGGCCGCGGAACGTGCTGGGCGGCGGTGGCAGTGATGGGTCCGCGGCGAAGGACGCGCGGTCCATGGGGTACACGCCGGTGTCGAGCACGCCGATCACGACGTCTGTGGCGCCGCCGGACGCCTGGAGCAGCCCCGACGACTCTGAGAGGCCCAGGAACGACGGCGTCTGCGTGGTGTGCAGCTGCAGTATCACGTCAGGCACGACCGCGAGCACAGCGGAGCTCCACGAGGCGAGGTGCGCGGCCTGCGCCCCCGTCAGCCGCGCCGCAAACCCCGTCGCGGCGTGTGCGTACGAGTAGAGCAGCCTCGGCGCCGGGCGCGCGACGTGCGCGGGGAGGTTGTCGCGCAGGAAGGAGCTGTACGCGATGGAGAGCGAGCGAGGGCTGGTCGTTCGCGGCGCGTGCGCCGGCGCGACGTGCACAATGTAGGTGGACATAGGCTCCTCCGCTTCGGACTCCGTGGCCGCCGCCGTGGAGACAGCGACGACGGCGGTGAGTAGGACGCATAGCGCGCTGGCGAGCCATGCAATCGATGGGGGTCTGGGGTGCACGTGCACCGGGGGAGATGGATGTGTTGGGGACTCGTGGCGTGGTGGAATCGGCGGACGGAGGCGCCGGCAATAAGAAGCTAGGCGACCTGATCGGGGTTGCTCGTGTGCAGGGCTGTTATCTGCGCCTCGCGGAGCTTTGGGTAAGAGCAACACGGCGAATGGGCACTTGCCATCGTGCTCGATCGTCTTGTCGTCCTCAATATTGTAAGACAGAGACCCTGTCATCTTAGCAGCCGTCAGGGAAGCACGACCTGCCCGCGATGGCTTACAAGGATTACGATATCTTATTAAGGCGTCTGGAAATTTCTTAAACATTAGTGCTTGTCTTTTAGTCTATTCAGTACATCAACCCATCTTTCTGCGCTGCCTAATGGTTGTTGAGACTACCAAAATCATATATACTTGGGCCCTCTTGCCTCTTGCATCACTACGGCCGCTTAACATTTTCTTCGTAGTCAGAACACGCAAGGCTCAGGACAGAAGCAAATGCATCCTGGTTGATCGTTGTTGTACTCTTTGGATTTTAGAAGAGCAAAATGCAATACAGGTCCATTAGACTACCGCACACTGTAAACGTACCGTAAATATTGCTGCAGCGCCACTACACTACCGCCCCCGCTATCCTAGCACATGCATGGCTGCTCGTCCGTTATTCATGGCGGACGAAAAAGCTGATCCGGTATGGATGCACCGGTCCACCACCTGGAAAGTGAGAGCGAACTTGGAGAGAGAGAGAGAGCGAGCAAACAGAGTGCAAGTGCGGGAGAATCTTAATAAAGACCCCACTATTTTAACTAACTAAAAAATACTATAACTTACAAATCAAAAAGCAAATTAAATTTTGATTACATCATTAAATTCGTTTTAATAAATCATTTAAAATAAGATTCCGGGCGGATATATTTAAATAAAATTTATTTACGAATAAGTGGATCCCACTATTGATAGTTGGTATAAAGTATGAGATATAGAGGATGATGGGTACAGAAGAAATGTGTATAGAGAAAAGAATCTTGATGACTAGGATAGATAGAGGATGGATTTAAACGATGACGAGTACGGGTAGTCTTAACTTTTGGCCCTATGTCACTTATGTCAAACATCTTTTCAGAGTGCAGCTTTAGTTCGTTAAATTTATTATATGCACCTGGAGTGTCGGTACCTCCGCATGTGGCGGCTGATGCATGACGTGGTTTTGGGTCTTTGTGGGTTCAGCAGCCTTGCCAGGGTTAAAAGAGCTATGTAGGACTAAGGTGCCGGCGAGAGTCAAGTTCTTCTTTTGGCTGGCCCTCTATCACTGACTTTGGACCGCGGATTGCAGACAAAGACACGGTCTTTAGGATGACGACGCCTGCGCTCTATGTGATAAAAAACCAGAGACATGCGAGCACCTCTTTCTTGGCTGTGTTCTAACTTAGGAGCTGTGGGTTTTGTGCACCTGTCAGTTTGACTGCCCTTGTTCCGTGGAGAGGCGGACATTGCCAATTGGTGGATCACTCAACGTCGCTGCTTGGACAAAGCTGCCCAGCCGGCCTTCGATAGCCTACTGCTGTTGATCTTGTGGGCTATATGGAAAGAGAGGAATGCCAGAACTTTTGTGCGGATGGCCACAAGTGTGTAGATGATTTTCCACAAAGTTGTTAGCGAGGCTGATGATTGGGTTCAAGCTAGTTTGGGACTCTATCGGTTGTTTGTCCACTTTGGTCGCGCAATTAAGGCACCATGTAATCGATACATGTAAACCCAGTACCAAGTGCATGTTTTTGGTCGGCCTTGATGTCTTCTCTGCCATCAAGGCTTGATCATGTTGTACTTGTTTGTGTTTTCTCTTAATTAAATACAGGTGAATGGCCCGATCGCAAAAAACTTATTATATGTTGTGCATCGAAGGTTTGTACACCTTCGAAGAACTAATAGTATAAGACCACCATGGCATCGTTGTGTAGCAAGCTAGCTCGCTAAAGGAGAAGGGAAACTAAGTGTGCACCCTCCCTAGTTGTGCGACGCCTGTCCAAGCCAAGCAACCATGGAGTTACAGGCAACCCTTCTAGTACTGTTGGTTTTGGTCGATGTTTCTGATTTGCCACTGTTCTGCCTTTTGATTTCAACTTTTTTTGCTTCTTTTGTGAAGTGCAATGGAGAAGGATGTCCTTTTTTCTAACGGGAGAATGAGTACATCGAGCTACTGTGAGGCAGCAAGAAGCGAGCCAGAGGTCCCTTTGGCAGGTCAGATTCGAAGATGAAGGATGAAGGCTTCTCAGAGACTAGGAAAAAAGATAGAGTACTAGTAGGTGTAGTTAGAGATGTTGCTAGTTTGATGAAGATGCTATTGGTTCTGTGTGAGTGTATATTGTTGGTTGTGCTTATTGTTGGTTGTGCTTATCTAGTTTGCCAATCTATCTAGTGAATATGCTATGAAAATGCTGCAATATATCATCACATTCATATAATCTAAATCCATGATTAACACAACTGAGCGCATTGTATCGACAAATGTAATCTATCCAATTCATGATCAGCACAACATATACTTGAAAATGCACAACAGAGCATAAGATTGAACATTCATTACATCAGAAGCACAAGAGTCATGACCAGCAACAAAGTGTTTGTTGCTATGCAAATTTACAAATGCCAATTGTTCCATCTTTGAAAATTCACAAAGTACCCAAGTTTCACCTTTCTCCCAAACTAAAGGTGGATATGTCTGCCCATCTCCCAAAAGTGTGTATTTTGCGAACAGAACATTTTGTGACTAACCAAAACCGACTATCCACTGGCAAAGCAACAGGACTCGCGAATGTACCATCCTAAACCAAGTATAGTAACGATAGAAAGTAGTTGAGGGTTTTTTTCCTAGATCACACAAAGGTCTGCGTATCTTCGTATTAAGGTAGAGGGAAAATGTTTGATACAACACGCCTTAGGACGGCCCAGGGGTAAGTAAAGAATTACATATATAAAAGCTTAGACCCTCACTAGCGTACTGTAAGCTATGTGGTTACAATGGAAAGAGATTAACCCAAATTTAAAGCAGATGAGAGGTGGGAAGTGAAAGTCCAAGTAATAAAATATGCTAAAAACTTTTTTATAACAAGTTATACTAGAAGTTGTTGGTAGGATGATGGATCAGTGCTGAAAGAATGTGTTGACGCCGATTTGCAACCGTGCCAACACACCAGCAGGCCTTGGATTCCCAAGGAGGTTGCTTGAACAACCTGCAATGCAGCAAACATGCAGTGTAACCGGCCAAACCGATATAGAGATTGAAAAGGCCGATGTGGAGCTCGTGTATGGCTGAATAGACCTCAGAACCACCTCCGGAAGGATCCGTCGAGAAGGAGCACGTGAGGGATCTCTTAGGACCAGCAAGGCTGCCTAAGATGCCAATGAATCTCGTGGAGAGAAGCACCAGACAATAGGTAGAGAGGTTGAGGAGAGAAAAGGGGTAAAAGAGGTGATATATTGGTTTTTTGTTCGATTGATTGTATGGGATCAGTCGGCCATGATCCTCTCGTTTATATAGAGGGGGTGGTCTTATCCCAGTTGGAAATAACTCCAACACTGATCTCCAAGTTCCTTACGCTTAAAACTTACCAAAATGCGATTTAGGATCAAATCAGTTTGGACTCAGCACAAGCCGGCCTAGCTAGCCAGGCGACCCGGCTAAGCCGGTTTTCACGGGGCTGAGCCGGCCTCCGCACGCCCAGAACTGGACCCGGCTAAGCCGGCCCAAGGACCCGGCTTAGCCGACCTCTGTGGCAGTGCTGACCATGTGGCCAGAGGGCCGGCTTAGCCGTCTGGTGACCCGGCTAAGCCACCCTGGGGCAGCCGGCCTAGTCGACTTGGCTAATCGGCCTAGCCGACTAGGCAGGCTCGCTTGTGGCTCGTCGTCTCCTCCAGATGATTGCTTGCTCCATTGACGGCGCCACTTGACCTCAACCATGTCCAAGGCCTCCTTATCTTGCTCATATTGCCAAATATACCATTCGGATATTTTTGAGTGTCAGCACATACCCTCCTGTTTTCAAGTGAATGATGCATGAACTTGAAAACACCTGTCAAGATACAACCGACCAGCACGATACCCATCATATCGGCTAACTGGTGACTAAGGGCGATGTATACGTCGGCCATTTTTTGTGCTAAGGGCGATACATGTATCGGCCATTGCTTGGTAGAGCACTTAGGTGTCTTGCCAAACACTTGAAAAGTATTTTTTTGAGATACCTTCTGTTAATTGCCTTCGGGAGAGGCTCACCTTTCAGTGTTTCCAGCAAGTATGAGTTCCCGAAGATGACTCTAACCACTCTAAAAGGACCCTTCCAATTGGGTGACCATTTGCCAAATTTGCCGCTTTTTGATCCAATAGGAAGTATAGTCTGCCAAACTAGATCTCCCACTTGAAATGACTTGCTTCGAACCCTCTTGTTATAAGCCTTTGCAACACGAACTTTGTCCTTTTCAATCTCCTTGAGAGCTTGTAACCTCCTATCCATCACTTCATCCACATTATCCATATTAGATCATGGTACACAACAGAAGATAGATCATTTGTTTAGCAAATCTGTATGCACTCAAGTTTACTTCGACAAGCAACATGGCTTCTTGACCATATACTAGCTAAAAAGGAGTTACTTTTGTAGCACCATGCTTTGATGTGCGATATGCCCACAAAGCTTCTGACAAAGTTTCATGCCACTTCCTTGGTTGTTCCTCGATCTTCTTCTTGATGAGCTTGATTCGAGTCTTATTACTAGCTTTAGCTAGGCCATTAGCTTGAGCATAGTATGGAGATGAGTTTACCAACTTGATCTTGTAGGATTTGGCAAACTTCTTAACCTCTTTAGATATAAATGAAGTTCCTTGATGCGTGGTTAATGATTGAGGAATGCCGAATCTATGAATAATATGCTCAGTGATGAACTCAATAACCTCCTTATGAGTAATATTCTTCAAGAACCGCTTCACACCACTTAGTGAAATAATCAGTAGCAACCAAGATGAATTGATGCCCCTTTAAAGATGAGGGACGAATTTTGCCAATAAAGTCTAGACCCCAACCTCTGAATGGCCATGGCTTCACAATAGGATGGAGTTCTGCAGTAGGCACCATCTGAATATTGCCAAACCATTGGCACTCATGACAACCTTTGTAGTAGCGAAAATAATCGGCCATCATAGTGGGGCCAATAAAAACCAGCCCTCCTCAACAACCACTTCATCTTCGGGGCCGATTGATGCATACCACAAATCCCTTCATGGCCTTCTCCCATCGCCACTCTTGCATCATCAGATCCTAAGCACTTGAGCAACAAATCATCAGCAGTTTTTGATAGAACTTGCCATGCTGAACAATATACTAGAATCCACTTCTTCGCACGCCCTTATCAACTTTAGCACTAGGATCCTACAAATATTTCATTAAGGGAGTCCTCCAATTCTTCCAATCGGTATTAGAATTACCAGAATCTGAACTAGACCGATTTGGAGCACCATTGGATGAATCAGCAGTAGCTCCTACAGTAGAGTCGGCTAGGCCGACTGTAGCAGTTGGCTTAGCCGACTGGGCTGCCCAGTCAGCAGAGTCGGCTAGGCCGACTACAGCAGTCGGCTTAGCTGACCAGTGGCACTAGTCAGCGGACCCGGCTAGGCCGGCTTGGGGACCCAGCTTAGCCGCCTGGAGGCTGGCTAGGCCTACTGTGATAGTCGGCCAGGCCGGTTTGCTTAAACCTGCACAGAAAAAATGATCATCTTGGTGCATCGGCTTGTTTTGAGTATGAAAATTACGCCCACTGACGTCAAAGCTTGATGCTTGTTGAGCTAACATGTTGGCCTTCTGATTTTCATGTCTTGGAATATGCCAAATTTTGAATTTGGTGATCTTAGAAATAAGATCAAGACAAGTATTAAGAGAAGCTCGTAGTGATTCATCTAAACATTAAAATTCACCAGCAACTTGCTGCACGACCAGCAATGAATCACCATAGGTCTCAACATGTTGTACCTCCATAGAAGTTAACATGATCAACCCGAATATAAGAGCTTGATATTTGGTTTTATTGTTAGTGCATCAAAACTCCAATCGGCTTGACATCCCTGTCTCAACATTATTAGGAGAAACAAGAACAATGCCAACACCTTGGCCATCTTTATAAACCGATCCATCAAAATATAGCTTCCATGGAGTGTATGTAAGATAATTGACTTCTTCATCAAGATCAATACCATGCTCAACAATAAAATCAGCAAGCACTTGACCCTTTATAGATCTCAATGGTTCATAAGTCAAGTTATATTCAATTAAAGAGTATTCCCATTTACCCAACCTTCCACTAAGGATTGGCCGATATAGCATATGCTTGATGATATCGTCCTGCCATGCTACAACACATGTACTTAACAAAAGATAATGTCTCATCTTGTTACATGCAAAGTACAGTGATAAGCATAATTTCTCAATATGGGCATACCTTGTCTTGGGATCAAGAAGACGATGACCAAGATAAGCAATCACATACTCTTTCCCTTCATCCTCTTGAGTCACCACAGCCCCAATAATCTTCTCTTTGGCAGCCACATATATTCTAAATGGTACTCCTCTTCTAGGTGCACGAAGAACAGGTGGTGACGATAGATACTCCTTTATCTTTTCAATTGCAGCTTGTTGGCTTTCCCCCCAAGTGAATTTAGATTCATCCTTCAACTTGAGTATAGGAGTAAAAGGAATAATCTTCCAAGAAAGATTAGCAATAAATCTTCTCAAGTAGTTCACCTTGCCTAAGAATTTTTGCACATCCTTCTTGCATGTAGGCGGTTGAACCTTCTTAATCTTCTCAATCCTCTTGGGATCAACTTCTATGCCTTTGTCATGAATGATAAAGCCTAGAAACTTCCTAGCCGACACTCTAAAAGCACATTTGAGTGGACTCATCTTCAAATTATAATAGCGCATCCTTTCAAAAGCAAGACGCAAATCGGCTGAGTGAGATTTATGTGTAGCCGATTTAATCACAATGTCATCAATGTAAACCTCCATAATCACCCCAATTAGATCATGAAAAATCAAATTCATTGCCCGTTGATAGGTTGCACCTGCATTCTTTAGCCCAAAGGTCATAACAATCCACTGAAACAAACCAACAAAGCCAGGACAAATAAAAGTTGTCTTGGATGCGTCTTCTTCTGCCATGAAGATTTGATTGTACCCAGCATTAGCATCAAGAAAGCTAATCACTCTATGTCCAGAAGCATCATTGATTAACATGTCGGCTATAGGCATAGGATATTCATCTTTGGGAGTAGCTCTATTAAGATCTCTAAAAGCAACACAGACTCTGATCTTGCCAGAATCCTTCTTCTCAACAGGCAGAATATTAGAAACCCACTCCGCATACTGGCATGGACGAATGAATTCAGCTTGCGATAACCTATTGATCTCTTCCTTAATTCATTCATGGGTAGCCGAATTGAAGCATCGTGGATGTTGCTTGACAGGCCTGAATCCATCTTTGATCTTGAGCCGATGTCCACAAGATCTTGTCTCAATCCTAGCATCTCTGTATAGTTCCATGCAAAATAATCAAAATATTTCTTGAGAAGCGCGATTAATTCAGCTTTGTAATCGGCTTTCAAGTTTTTATTAACAAACATCGGCCGCGGCACGGAGCCATCCCAATATCAACTTGTTCTAAAGGGTCGGCCGATGTAAAACCTTGGCCCAACTTATTAAGCTCATCAAAGTCATCAATATCTTCATAAGCATCGGTCTTTTTAGCCTGATATTGTTCAACACGATGCTTTAACCATTCAACATTATCCATTGATTACATAATGGTGCTAAGCCGATTGTCAATCGGCTTAAGAGATACAGGAACAAAGCCTTGCCTAGTGAAACTTACAAAATCATACTCAGACAAGTCTCTACCTGATAAGGAACCAAAAGCACCATGCCCCCCAGCTTCACACGCATTGGTTGTGGCAACCTCAACCGATGAATCAGCATGGACGACCTCAATGGCATCTCCTACCCATTGGATGAGAAACTGGTGCAAGCTGGATGGCACACACTCATTGGCATGAATCCAATCATGCCCAAGTATCACATTGTAGCTCTCCTTGATATCAGCAATGAAGAAAGCCATAGCCAAGGTCTTGCTTCTGATGGTTAACTCAACGTTAGCAATACCTCTAGCTCGAATTGGAGCCTCACTACCAACACCCGTGATGGTCATGTTGGTCTTCACTAGTTCTTTGTCTTTGTTACCAAGCTTCTTATACAATGAGTATGGCATGACGTTCACAATCGCACCGTTGTCCACCAACATGCTATGAACTGGCATCCCGTTGATATGACCTTTCAGGTGAAGTGGCCTAAGATGATCCACCCGCACCGCCGGCTTCTTGAATATGGCATCTTCAATGGCAAACACAAATTTTGCTACTAGTGGCTCCTCTTCATTATGTTGAATCATGTAGTAATCAGAGGAGAAATATACTACATTCACATCTCCACGTGGTGGTGATGGCTCATAATCCACCATCTCCTCCTCCGAGACTTCTGGAGTCTCCATGCCCACCATATTTGCAACAATAGTAGCGAACACCTCTGGTGAGTCACCAAGATCTTCAGAACCTGTAGGAATTGACACGGGCATCTCAGAAGACACCACAGCCAATTCAGGGATCACCGGGATAGAATCAACAGAAACAGTCGGCTTGGCCAACTCTGCAGTTGGCCTAACCGTCTCAGCCGGCCTATCCAACTCAGCAGTCGGCTTAGCCGACTCCTGGCCCTCCTAGCCGACTGTCACAGTCGAAACCGGCTTAGCCGGCTCTGGAGCCGGCTTAGCCGACTCAGTCGTCCTAGCCGGTTCTTGGGTTGGCTTAGCTGGCTCCATCCCATGCATATACCTTCCTATCACTTCTCGCCTAGCAGTAGTGGCATCGACCTATCCAGCGGTTCGGCCGTCTCCCCCCCATGGAGAGCGAGTGGAAAGCAAGAGATTCCTAGGTCCGGATACCAGCGCAACAGTTCCTAGATTGGACCAAACCGGGATATCTTCATCAGAGTTTATCTTTAACGTGCTACCACGGCACCTTCATCCCGGGCTCCACCTTTCCGAGGATCACACCCAAGGACCACCATCACATCTCAGTTAGCCCGCCACAGGCTCCTCTCATGGGAATGTCCAGAACCATTCCCTGGCAAGACTTGCTCCAAAAGCTCGTCGTAGATCCTGGCTCGATCGACTCAACCCTCACCCTACTCCCTGCCGTAAGCTCCACCCCAAACCCGGATATAACATCATCAGCTCACATGCTTATCTGAAACATCAACTCACACATCCAGCCTGGCACCCTCCAGGCCTTCCCCGGTTCATCACGTCGCATCAAAATATAAGCGAGTGAAGTATAGAAATTATAAGTATAGCAGATAAGCAGGTGGCTATCATAACAGCAGGTAAGCAGGTGATAGTTTACAACAAGGTAGGGCTCATCAAATGAATACTCTATCATGCAGTCCTAGCACAGGCATAGCATTATAGCAACACGAATTTAAAGCACTAGCCATACTATAATTGTCATGCGTAATGGGATCTACGAGGTTGGATGGTGTGTGGCACCTTCACTGACGTAGCTGTCGGACTTCTCCTGGTAGTCACTGTCGTCAAGCTTGTCCTCGCTCGAGCCTGTAACGAGATTTAACGGTCGCGGAAGCGACCCCTATAGATTAGCACAAAGAACGAATGCAAAATAGAAGATCCAAATACACTCAAATATAGCCTAGATAGATAGGGCTCGATTTATAGAAAATTTGGATATGTGGATCATAATTTTCTGAGCTCGTATGAATTAGATATGAATTTTCAAAGATTTAACCATTTTCTGAAAAGAGAAAGGGCTCGAGGGGTTACGGTCTCAAGGTTACGCTCTCGAGGGGTATACTCTCGAGGGGTATGCTCTCGAGGGTACTGTCTCGAGGGTTTCGGTCTTGAGGGGGTACGGTCTCGAGGGGGTACGGTCTCGAGGACACGGTCTCGGGGTTTAGGTCTCGAGGGGTACTGTCTCGAGGACACGATCGCGAGGATGCGGTCTCAAGGGTACTGTCTCGAGTACACGGTATCGGGGTTTAGGTCTCGAGGGGTACTGTCTCGAGGACACGGTCTCGAGGGGGTATGCTCTAAGACAGAAAACTGCTCTGCTTCGACAGCGGTGCTCGGCCGGTGATGGCGAGGTTAAACATCCGGCGAGGGCTGCTCCAGGACTTCGCCAACTCGTGCATCGTTCTCGGGTTGTCAAGGCGAACACGTAGGTGGTCATCGAGTCAGGAGCTTGGTTCCGACGACGTGCTTTATGGCGGACAGCGGCTCGAGGGTGACGGTGCTCGAGGTGTAGAACTCGATGGTCGATGCGTCGAGGTGTCAAACTCGAGGGTCTGTCCCCCGACGGGTCAAACTCGAGGGTCGGTTCTTCGAAGGGTCAAACTCGAGGGTCGGTTGTCGAAGGCTCGAACTCGAGGGTCGGTGTATCGAAGGGTCAAACTCGAGGCTCGGTTGTCGAAGGGTCAAACTCGAGGGTGTGATCTGTCTCGGACGAGATCGGCTCGAACGCAGAGTTCTTCCTCGACGATCGGCGGCGGGGAGACCCTCATTTCCTGGTGCCACAACGGATCTCTGGGGCCATTAACCCGCCCGTCGGTTTCGGGACTTCACGACGGTCACGTTGATGGGCTTCAGGGCGATAGCTTCACTTCGGTATCGAGCTCGACGGCAGACGGTGGCTCGATGGCGACGGTGCTTGATGTACACTTCACACCGAGTCACTACAGCTCCAATTGGTGGCGTCGATGGACGGTTGGAGTCACGCAACATCTGCTCGAGGTGCCGGCGGTGACCAAAACACACGGCGGAGTCCGCGCGAGCAGCAACTCCTATGGCGGAGCTTCGACAGGTCCTCGGTGCACGGCAACGGCACTCCGAGAGGGTCCACGGTCTCCATCTTGCCCACTCGATGAAGCTCGTCACGGCGGAGCTTCCTGGCTTCTTCCTGCTCCTCGAGGGTGGTCGATGGTGGCAGGAACGACGGTGAACGACGGCATTCTGGAGCAGCCACGTACTGACACCTCGACGACAAGGTGGTTCGGGTCGATGCTCTGGTGAGGCAAACACAGAGCTAGGGTGTGCACGGGGTCCGTCTCATCAAGGCGAGCGCGGGTCCGGAAACAACGGAGGTCGAGGCTCAACAGAAAGGCGACTGGGTGATCTCGCCACGGTGGAGCTTGGCGCGCGGCTATGAACTGGGCAGCTTCCATTCCGGCATCCTCCCGATGCCATGGTCCGAGGGGCTCGGCTAGTCTCATGTGTGTGCGGGTGTGTCCAGTGAGGTTGGTAGTGACCTGGGCCTACGCGCTCACGGCGGAGCGCCATGGCCAACAGCACGGCGGAGGGTTCGAGAGGGCGGCGATGGCGGTGCTCACCGACGGTCGAAGAGGAGGGAGGTGCGGTACAAGTCCAAGCGGCTTCGGCTCGCGGTACTGCTCCTCCTTCCTGCCCTCAACGCAGCAGCAGCGGCTCCGAGTCGACGGTCTCCCTCCTCAGCTCCGGCGGCGGCGTCTTCTTCTTCCCCGACTCCTTCCTTCCCCTTCAGCTCTTCTCCAAACGAGGCTGGTAAGGTGGAATGGGGCTTCACCAGAGCGGTGGCGGCGATCTGGGAACCCTAGGGTGCCGGGGTGCTTGCTTTATAGGGCGGACGCGGTGGTAGGTAGCAGACGGACGGCCGATCACAGCTTTGCTTGATCGAGCGGTCAAGGGATGTCCAAGTCAGCAGCTGGGGTTCGAATTGGGTCCAGAGAACAGAGAGAGGGGGCTAGGTAACACTGGGTGTCGAAGTTCTTTATGGCGGCAGCGTTCCACTGCGGCGACAGCGCAGGTGCGCGCGCGCGCGGAGAATGTTGCCTGCGGCCGTGGGAACTTTACGCGGGCTGGTCGGTCCAGGTGGCTTGCGGGCGCGCGTCGATGCGGGGCGACACTGGATCGAGCGGTCGAGGGAGGTTGCTTAGGAGCGACGCCGGGGAACAGTGCTGACGCGAGCACGCACGGCCGGTTGGGTGACCTCAGCGGGCGCGATGACACGTGGGTCCCACTGCGGGGCCCCGTCGTCAGCGACTCATCGACAACGGTGGCTCGGTGCGGCGCGCGGGCGCGCGCGGCTCTTGCTGGGCCGTCGGACTGGTTGGGCCGCGCAGCGCCGGGTCGAGCGGCGAGCAGGGGTCGAGCGGCGAGCAGGCCGACCGTTTGGGCTGCTCGGGCCGGTTCCTTCTTTTCTTTTTCCTTTTCTTTTTCTTTTTCATTTTCAAATATATTTATATATATACTTATATATATACTTATATATATATATGCGGTGTGCTTATTTTGTGCTACAGAATAGTGAGCATACATGGCCCAAATACTTCTAGGGTATTATTCCCTTAATATTTATTTGTCAAAATAAATATTATGTTTTCATTTTTATTATCCAACTCATAAACCAAATAAAAATCCAACTCACTCTTTTAATGCAACATGATGATTAAACAAATGAAACATTAAAATGTAACAAGCGAACATAGAGCATTGTTATGAGATGTTATTTAAATTGCAACATATGAATGCCATGCATGACATGCTAGGGTTGATGCATATGTAAGGGGTAGATGATGACATGTCGCACCACATCACTCGAGGTTTTGTCGAAAAAAATTTTGTAGTTCGAATTTTCGGGTTGTTACAGCCATGGCCGCGACGAAGATAAAAAAACAAAGAATGCTAATGGAGGCTAAGAATGGCCATTAAGAAGTGACGCCGATTGAGTTCGTCGGAGGATCGCCTGTTGATGTCGCCACTGGAGAGAGAAAAGCTAGGGTTTGAATCGCAGATGAAAAATGGGCCGTGGCGAAGGAAGCATTATATGGGCCTGTTGGTACAAGATTTCCACTACCGCGCGCACAACCCTTGAGGAGAAGTTCAAGCGGCTTGGGTAATCATGACCTGGAGGAAATTTTGGTCATAAAGTATTTTATACTCCGAAATTGGGGGGCATGTGTTGACACCGTTTTTCGGCACGTGTCAATAAGGATCGGAAGACTAAACTGAATCGGCAAGTGGGTGGTTTTTCTTCAGCATTGCGTCTGGTGTTGTCGATGAGTAGTTGCCGATGAGGACA
>CM041635.1:55195661-55255817 GCA_023333625.1 Bothriochloa decipiens | reverse complement strand
GCATGGACCTATGGATATCGATTCCATTCGATAGGTCTCGGCGGCTCGCTGCCTCCCTTCAGGGGGATTCCATAAAAGTTCGTAGCATTTTGCCTTGGATATGTCTAAAGGGGTCTCGAGAGTTTGTTCTTGAGCGGGGCCTCGTGTTGGCTCCCCCTTGGTCACCCCTGACTCGGGTGCTCGAGGGTGGCTATCAAACCCTTGTCGAGGGCCAGCCTTCGCTCCCTCAAGGCTTATTGTGGGGCTGGAGCCCATTTACCTTCTCCTGGAGGAATCCGTCAGTAAGTAACGTTGATTTTTCTTATCGTTGGGCGCGTCTTTTGAGGAGGAGGCTTATGCATGCAATGGTGGAGATCGTGGCGGGCCCAGGCAATGGCTAATTACCTGAGGTGTGACGCATGTATCCAGACAAGAATCAAGGGGGAACGGTTAGGTAAACACATTAACTGCAGGGAGTTACCTTTTTCTACCACCAAATTCCGCCTGTTGCTCTTCCTGGGTATAAAGCCTAGGGGGACAGGCACTATTCGCCCCTACCTCTGCCATCCTGCCTTTGCCACCGCTAGTGCTCCCAAGTCCCTGCTTTCCTACGCTTGAGGGTAGGAACTTAGAGCAAGAAATCACGATTGGGAACCTTCCCGATCACTCGTCCATCGAGGAGATTCACGTTGTTGCCGCCGTCGCCGTGTCCACTGAACAGATTCATGCCGCCGCCACTGCCATGGCCCCCATCCTCTAGCTTGCTGAACCCTGGCGCCCGTTGACCGTAACACGGCAGAGGTTGAACGAGCTGGTGGGAGAAGGACTTCTCCGCCCCCTCATCAATCCGACTCGGCTAGAGTGGATTGCGCCACCGAGGAGTCACCTGGAGCCAAACCCGCCGGAGGGCAACGTGGTGAGCTTACTCAAGTACCACCGGCACGGGTTCGGAGCGCCCCCGAGCGAGTTTATGTGGGGGCTGACGAACTTCTACGGCATCGAGCTCCAACGCTTCTCCCCCAATGCCATCTCCAATGCCGCCGTCTTCATGGCCGTCTACGAGGGCTACTTAGGGATGGTGCCACATTGGGAGCTGTGGCTCCATCTCTACAAGGGGGAGTGGTTCGCCTCTTCGGCGGGACCAGGCGTGAGGCGGATTGTCAGAGTGGGCTGCCTCAACTTCCCATTAAAGACAGGCAAGTCAGAGGTGCCGCATGAGTACATCCCCACCTGGTTTATGTCCAACCACTCCTGGTGGGACAGGCAATGGTTCTACCTCCACAATGATGGAGGCTACCTCTCACCGTACACCAGGTGGCTCATCACCGAGCAGCCGTTCAACTGGCCGCACGGTGTGGCGGGGGATCTTCAACATCGACTTCGACCCCTCACCACCGTGATGAGGACTCTTCGAGAGGTAGGCCTGACGGCGGGTGTGGTGGTCTTGGCCTTCTAGAGTCGATGGGTGCTCCCTTTGATGGAGCACCCGCTGCGGTTGGACGAGATGCTCGCCGTGGTTGCGCCCGAGGTGCTCGAGAGGTGCCGGATGTCTAGCGAGGAGATATCCACCGCGGAGATCGTCGCACGGGTGAAGGGTATGGTCGCAGGTTCATTCAGGGCAGAGGACATCAACTGCCTCCCCATGTGGCCGGAGGAGGGATACCTCAACCTGGGGAGTGCCTCGTCCCATACCTTTCGCGTTTATGTTTCGTCCCTTTTTTCCTTACTCTTGTCCTTACGACTGAGTGCTTTCGTGTAGGGGGAATTGACTACCAGAGATCGAGGCCCCCGCTAAGGGACGATGCTCCTGATCATCAGGTGTGACGCTTCGATGCCCAGCAGGAAAATAGGCATAAGGATGAGGAGAAGAAAAAAAGGACAAGAAGCTCTGGGAGCGTGAAAGGCGCAAGAAGTGTCGTGCACAGCAGAGGCGCGATGGATGAGGGAGACGAGGATGATGATGACGTCGATGTCGAAGGGGTGGCAGGATGTCTCGAGCCCCTTCTGTCTGGTGCCTCCCACACTGACAGTCTTCCGGTGCAGGAGGATGCATCGGAGCAGCGTGCCCCTCAGCCGGCGACGCCAGCCTCGGAGCGCTGGCGAGGGAAAAGGTCAGCCGACCCCTCGACTCGGGGGGGTTTTACCTCCTCACGTCGTACTCATGGCGGGACCCCGCCTGCTTCGACCCGGGAGACCCGATCCCGGTCATTGGCACAGGCGAAACAGAGTCGTGCTCAGGAGACCTCGTCGGAGCAGGAAGGCACAGCGACCCCATCAACAGCCCTAGTAGCCCTAGTCCTAGGAGGAGCTTGGCCTTGGGTGGGGCTTCGAGGTCCGCTGGCGGCTCGAGGGGAACCCAAAAGCCTCTATCCCCTTTGGGTAAGTGTCGTCGATTTAAATTTCTTCTTGTTGCTTCCCCATTCTATGGTTCATCAAGTTCTCTGCTAACCAGCTTTTCGTCCAGGCCAAAGTGCCGTATCGAGGAGGTGACCCTTGCACCAGCTGAGCGACTCAGGGTGGACCCAGCCACGAAGATGAGGGCCTCGGTCACAGGTGCGACGACGAGGCCCTTGGCACCGTGGGAGGCGAAGTGGCTGTCGTTAGCCCTCGGGGCTATGGCTCGCGATAAGCTGACGGGTTCTTCTCTTGCTGCAGGGTTGAGTGACTCGAGGACCATGACAGGCGGTGACTTTGAGCTAGGGAAGACACAGGAGGGAGGGCATGCCTCCTTGGTGTCAACGTCCGTGGTCCCCAAGCTCGGCCCGGCGCTAGGGAGCGGAACCACAGCGTCGGGAGCCCCTGACCTAGGCCAACCTGAGGTCTCTATTTCAATGCTCGAGGTGGGAGCTCTCGAGGGCCACAAGCTGGGAATGGAGGTAGCCCTCACCAACCTCGAGGGTGAGGGGACCACTACCCCTTTCCCCTCGACGGGAGAGCAGAAGCCGTGGCCGACGGGGCTACACGAGCTGGAGGTCCTGCGGAAGCAGGAGCAGGAGGCCCTGCAGGAAGAGGAGCTGCTGCCAACATAGCAGGAGGAGGAGAAGAAGCCACAGGAGTGGCAAGAAGAGGAGGAGCTTACCGGGGACTGGCCCCAGCATCAGCAGGTGCAGCAGAAGCCGCCGAGGGGCGTGACGCTACTGGATCTGCCGGCGTAGCAGCTGCCCGAGCCATCAGAGGAGGAGGAGACCTTGGGACTCCCAAAAAAGTGGGTGTCCATGATCACCCTCGATGAGCTGCTGTCGGAGCAAGAAGCGGCGTTGAAAGCGTCGGCGGTTCCGGGCCCGCCGGGGGCGTAGCTTGAGGAGGAGACCTTAGCACCGAGCCCGATGGGAGACAAGTCGATGGTGGGGCTGCCCGTGTCATAAGACATGGCATTGGAGGAGGCGAGGGCCTCGACCCCTCTATCGCCCC
Organism: Bothriochloa decipiens; assembly: GCA_023333625.1. Taxonomy (NCBI): domain Eukaryota; kingdom Viridiplantae; phylum Streptophyta; class Magnoliopsida; order Poales; family Poaceae; genus Bothriochloa; species Bothriochloa decipiens. Next base: position 55,252,427 of record CM041635.1, on the reverse strand, counting down.
AGGAGGCACTGAAGCCAACGTCGAGCCGGCCATCACAATCGTTGACCGCGCCGTCGGAGGAGCCGGCAATTTCTGGTCCGCAGGCGGAGCGGCCAGAAGACACAGCGGCCAAGAGTCCTTCTACTTTTCAACATCAGAACGAAGGAGAGGATCCCCCCTGCATGCTAGAGTAGTCATCGCGTTGGGGGCTCCTGGCCCATCGAGGAGGTCGATCTCCAACCTCGGGCTGGGAGATACCAGCGTCGTGTCGGAGTTCCCCACCCCGGCTCAGTTGGCGAAGCGCCATGGTGCCCCACGTGACGCGGTGGATGAGATCGAGTCCTTGGCGTGAACCAAGGTCAGGACGTTCCTCCCACATTGGGGCGAGGAGTGTATTGTACTCCGGGAGCTCGGCGACTCTAGCGTTCCCGGGATCGTGATGGATGACCCGGCGGAGGTCAAGCGCTAGGAGGACGTGAAGCAGTCTAGAGCATGGCTGCAGCACTCCCTGGAGCTGGCCGTCGAGCTCGTTAGAGGTCTCGACCAGAGTCTCATGGTAAGTCCCCGTTTAGATCACATTTGGTTTTTGGTTTTCCGTATGGATTGCCTTAACCCTCGATTTCCTGTTTCCAGGACGTGCGGAGGTGTTCCTACTCCAAGTCATACTTCCTCCATGAGACGCACAACAGCCGAGAGGAAGTGCTTTGCCAACTCGAGGCCGGTCATTTTGCACAGAGCAAGGTGGCCAAGGTCAAGGAGGAGGTGAAGCGGGCCAAGAAGGAGGCCGCCAAGGCCAAGGAGGAGGCCACCCGGGCGAAGGAGGATGCCGAGGCAGTCAAGGAGGAGCTCCAGTGGGCCAAGGAGGAGGCTGCTGCAACTAAGGGCGAAGCGGAGAAGGCCAAGAGCGATGGCGCTCGCGCCCAAGAGCACGTCAAGCTGCTCATGGAGGAGGCTCGAGGCTCCGTGGGGCGTATCCGCTCGCTCGAGGCCAGTCTGGCTCAAGCCTCCGCGACGCGCGACACCCTCTCTGCCTTGGCTAAGGAGGAGAAGGGTCGAGCCAACAGCCTGGATGCCAAGCTTGAGGCGATGAAGGCTGCCCTTCGAGAGAAGGAAGAAGACATCATCTTGGCTGGTGGCGCCCTTGAGACCCTTCGGTGTGAGAAGACGGACGTGACCCGGGCTTTCAAGGAGGCCCAACAGGAGCGAGATGAGGCTTAGGAGGAGCGCGACGCCATGTTAGAGGACTGCAGGGCCCTCAAAACCCGCTGTGCCAGTGAGTCCCTTGGTGGGCTTTGACTTTTCCTTTCCGTATGACTTGTTTAACTATTGTTTCATCTTTTAGGCCTTGAGGCCAAGCTGCTTTCCACTCAGGCCACCGCTAAGGCGCTGTAGGAGAGCCTCGTGGCAGAGGGGGCGCTTCTCTATAGGTTTCGGGTTGCCATCAACAGGCTCTTCACCTCCTGGGAGGTCGAGCCCATCGAGGAGGCTGGAGAAGACATCCTGGGGGCTGCGTTCGCCAACCGGCTCTACCACCTCGATGCCACCCTTCGGGATCGCGTGCGGGAAGCGCTTCACACCGGCGTGAAGCACGCACTGGAGGTGGTTTCCTCCGGCTTCATCTTTGACATGGGCGTCATCGCCCAAGGCTTCATCCTCGACATCTCGAAGACCAATGCCAAGAACGAGGAGAAATGCCGAGGGCTGATCCAGGATGCCAAAAGGCCAGGGGGAGCGTTGGCGAAGCTATTCGAGGACGAAGTCCTCCCCCCCGAAGATGAAGGGTACACCGTCGAGGAGGGTGGCGATGGAGACGGTGGAGCAGGCCTGTAGGGCAAAACTGGGTGAAGGTGCCCGTGTAAATAAGTTAGTCATTGTAACTTATATTCAGTGTGGCTTCGAGAGCCATTAAAACATCTATGCATCTATTGTAATGCATTTGGATATTTTACGTTTGAGCCTTCTTTGTTTTCTTACTCCTAGATTTTGTTTTTTGACTAAGTGTCCGACACGTGCTTGTATCCCTCGAGGGGGGAGGGAGTGGAGATACCGTAGCCCTGAGGCGTAGGAGAGCTCCCGACTCGATAGCCCTCGACCCTTAGGGAATTTGAGGCATTTTCTACTTAATCGTGAAGCGTATCGAGGAGTAGGAAAGAAGAGAAGCTCGAGTTTCGATCATCTGACCTTTGCTTTTCAACTAAGTGTTTGACGCATGCTCGTATCCCTCGAGGGAGGGAGTGAGTGGGGGTACCATGGCCCTGAGGCGTAGGAGAGCCCTAGGCTCGACAGCCCTCGACCCTTAGGGAGTTCGAGGCGTTTTCTACTTAGTTGCGAAGCAAAAGGAGACGCTCAAATTTTGAAAAATCATTCGTATTTTTTAGGAACTTGGGGGGTTCCCCCTGTTAGCCCCCGAGGGGGGCTCGACTCTGGCAAGATAGGGTCGAGGCTACCTCTTGCATGTACAATAATGAGTTTGAACTTATGATCAAAAGTACTTCTTATATTTGTCATGCGAAAGTGTACGAAACATGCGAGAATGTACAAGGGCATCGATGCCCTAGGGGGTAGAAATGACATAGCTGTTCGATGTTCCATGCATTGGTGAAGGTTTCGCCCTTGTCATTCGCTAGCTTGTACGTTCCGGGCTTCAGCACCTCCGCTATGGTATATGGGCCTTCCCATGGTGGAGTCAGCTTGTGACGCCCCTTGTTGCTCTGTCATCGACATAGGACGAGGTCTCCAACTTGAAAGTCCCTCGAGCACACATGCTTGTCGTGGTAGCATTGAAGTTTCTGCTGATACCTTGTGGAGTGAATCAGCGTCATGTCCCGAGCCTCCTCGAGCTGGTCGACAGCGTTTGTGAGGGCTTCTTCGTTGGTTTGCTTGTTGTAGGCCTTTAGTCGAGGGGAACCATACTCGAGATCAATGGGGAGGATGGCCTCGGACCCATAGACCAAGAAGAATGGTGTGAACCCCGTGGCTCGATTAGGTGTTGTCCTTAAGCTCCACAGGACCGAAGGTAGCTCCACGGCCCATTTCTTTCTGTGCTTGTTAAGGCGATTGAAGATTCTTGGCTTGAGGCCCTGCAAAATCATGCCATTGGCACACTCGACCTGGCAGTTAGTTCAAGGATGAGCAACCTCAGATCAGTTCACATGCATGTGATGGTGATCGCAAAAATCCAAGAATTTCTTGCCAGTAAACTATGTGCCATTGTTAGTGATGATGACGTTCGGGACCCCGAAGCGATGGATGATGTCGGTGAAGAACTCAATCGCCTGCTCGGAGCGGATGTTGCCGATAGGCGAGGCCTCGATCCACTTGGTAAACTTGTCAACAGCAACAAGTAGGTGCGTATACCCCTTGGTTGTCCTCTTGAGAGGCTCCATGATATCGAGCCCCTAGACCACGAACGGCCAGGTGATGGGGATCATCTGTAGGGCGTGAGCTGGGAGGTGCGTCCGCTTGGTGTAGAATTGACACCCCTTGCATGAGCGGACAATGTTGGTGGCATCAAAAATGGCGGTTGGCTAGTAGAAACCCTGTTGGAAGGCGTTGCTGACGAGGGTCCTCGGCGCCGCGTGGTGGCCACAAGCCCCCAAGTGTATCTCCTTGAGGAGTCTCTTGCCTTCTTTGATAGTGATGCAGCGCTGAAGGATACCTGATGGGCTTCGCCTGTAGAGTTCCTTGCCATCACCGTAGATGACGTAGGACTTGGCCCATCGTGCGATCCGGCAAGCCTCGGTCCAGTCTTCTGGTAGCTTCCCTCGAATGAGGCAGTCGAGGAAAGGGACTCACCAATCCGGAGGTGGGTTCGATGGAGGAGGTGTCCCCTCGATCTCCATGACCTCGGCCCGGGTCGAGGGGGCCTTGGTCAAGGCCACGAGTTTGAGTGTCGAGGATGAGGTGCCAACCCCTGAGCCCAAGTCGATGAAGGGCTCGAAGAGGTCTCTCGAGAATACGTTTGGAGGGACAGTACCTCGAGTTGATGCGATCTTCACGAGCTTGTTCGTAGCTTCGTTGTAGCATTAAGCAATATGATTGAGCTCAGGGCCGTGGAACTTGTCTTCCAGTTTACGCACTTCATTGCAGTAGGCTTCCATCTTGGTGTCGTGGTAGCTCGAGGCCTTCATCACTTGGTCGATGATGAGTTGCGAGTCACCTCAAACGTCAAGGCATCGGACCCCGAGTTCGAGGGAAATACGCAACCCGTTGACAAGAGCCTCGTACTCCACAACATTATTAGAAGTGGCAAAGTGGATGCGAATGACGTAGCGCATGGGACCCCGAGGGGTGAGATGAAGAGCAAGCTCGCGCCTGCTCCTGTCCTTATGAGCGACCCGTCGAAGTACATTGTCCACAGCTCGGCTTGGATTTGAACTGGCGGCAACTGGGTGTCGGTCCACTCAGCGATGAAATCCACCAGCACTTGAGATTTGATGGCCTTCCGTGGTGCGTAGGTGATGGTCTTGCCCATGAGCTCGATCGACCACTTAGCAATTGTAACACCTCTGGTGTTAAAATTAACTAAAACCTGCCATGTCATCATATGCACTGCAAAGCATCCATGTTTAAGTCAACCTTAATGTGCATCAACTAAAACAAATTTACATTTCATAGGTTGATTGAGTTTCTGTAATGTTTGTCACATGAAATAATAAAACCCTATTTTTGAATGCCATCGCAAATGCTTAATTTATACTCTATGTACTTGAGGTGTAAACTGTGTTTACACTAGTGTCAAGCATAGTGTATAATTCTAAGTCCAACCCTAAAAATGATTTCCATATTTGAAATTTAATTTGGATTCAAAAGCTTATTTATAAGCTTGGCAATTCAAATTTAAAGTCAAATTGGAAATGCTATAAAAGGTTTTTCAAAAGTCAACTTGGTCAACCAAGGGTGTCATTGGGTCAATGACCTAAAAATGTCCTTGGATGATGTTTGTGATCACTAATAACCAATTAATTAAGTTAGAAACCAAATTGAGTTTAAACTCTATTTCAAAAACCCTTTATTTCCAACCCTAGTTTTATCCTCTTTTCTCTAATTCAAATTCTATAAGGAATTTGGAGATACTCTAAAAAGATAGTTTGTAAATCTTGACAAGAGCTACAAAGTTGGTATAGAAAGTTTTTCAAGTTTCCAAAAGGAATTTCAAATTAATTTGAAATTACAGTTTCCAGCAATTATCCCCTTTTGATTTTAAAACCATAATTCAAAAATTATGCATAATTTGAGAAAATTTTTGTACATGAAAAATGTTTGGTTTGAAAAACTCAACATTTCATAGTTTTGAAGATTTTCAAGTTTTATTGAAAAATCAAAAGTAATTTCAAATACTTATTTCTAGGGTTTTATCCCCTTTTCAAATCTAAATTTAAATTTCAAAATCTAAACATAAATTGAAGATGCCCATTAAGGGAAAAGTGTAGCTCTTGAAAAGTTATGCAAATGATATTTTTGGAGATTTTCAAGTTCTTATATAAATTTGGGAGTAATTTGTATTTTAAACCGAGTGGCAATTCTGTAAATAACTTGAACAGCACCTAACCCTATCGGCGAACGCCATGGCCGGCTTCTCATCGCGCGCCGCCGTCCACCGCCGCACCTTCTCGGCCGCCCGTGTGCTCACAGACGCGCGAAGGTTCACCGTCGTCGTGTCACCTGCTCCTTCATCGGCTCCGAGCTATAAATACCGATCGGACGACGCCGTTCTTTTCCTTTCTTTCTCCCGCCGCCGTCGCCGACGACCTCGCTCCGCCGCCGAAATTCGCCGTCGACGCTTCACCTCTGTCCAATTACTCTCGCCCAAAGCTCCGCAACTTCCTCACGGTCCTTTTGGGTCAGTCCGTGTTTTCTTTCATCGCCCGAGCTGCCTGCACGCAGTCTTCTTCCTCGCGGCCAGTCAGTCGCGCCGCCGCCGCCATCTCCGCCGTTTGCTGTCGCCGAAGGTGAAAATATTTTACTTTCAACCCCTTAATCGTGCTCTCCGTGTTATCCTGCGTCTGATGTGCACCTTGGTTCGAGCAGCGCATTACCGGAGGTCACCGTGCCGTTGTGCCATCGGAGCGCCGCCGTTGCCATCACCGCCATCGACCGCAGCTCAACCCAGCCACTCCGGACCTCTACTAACGTGCGCATCAGCGCCGTGGTGAGCTCCTGCGTCTATTTGTGTTATCAATTTCATCCATCTTGCATCGGGAGTTGTTGTAGTGCGGTTCGAAGTCGTCGGAGTCCTGCTCGAGGGCTCGGCCGACGAGTCGAGGGGGTGACGGTCGAGGTGCGGGCTCGAATCGAGGGATCAAGTCGAGGGCTTGAATCGAGTGGTGCACTGTTCTCGAAGGTGTCGACTCGAGGGGTGTGCTGTTCTCGAGGGGTAGTCGAGGGGTGCACTGGTCTCGAGGGGAGGCTCGTTCGTCGAGCGGAGTTCTGTTCTCGAGGGGAGGCTCGTTCGTCGAGCGGAGTTCTGTTCTCGAGGGGAGGCTCGTTCGTCGGGCGGAGTTCCGTCCTCGAGGGGAGGCTCGTTCGCTGGGGGAAGTTTCGTCTTCGAGGCTGGTCTATTCGCTCGAGCGGAGTTCCGTCTTCGAGAGGATGCCCGATTTGTAACCTCGAGTGTACAGTACCTAACCGATCGATAGACCCTCGAGCAGGCCTTGGCTTCGAGCTGTCATAGCCCGTCCGTGAGTTAGCCCGGCATGCTTTAGCCTGCGAACCCTCGAGCGTCGTTAGCTAGCTCGTTGGACTCCACGTGTTGTGCTGAGACTGATGGACCAGACCATGTCGCCGGAGACCTCACCGACGGCGAGGAATCGGCGGTCAACCGCCGCGCGGCCGTCGGTCAGCGCGGGGTTACTGTGCCGATTTTCCTTTTTCTATTTTCAGAAAATGATTTAAATGCTATTTTCTTTGAAAATTCATAGTAATTCATTTATAGCTCCAAAAATTCTAAAAATTTTTGTGAATGTTCCTTATGATGTTATCTGCATAGGAAAAATATGAAATGCCAAAATTGAGTACTTTTGGCATATGTTAAAATTAGCCCTTTTAATTGAAAAATGGACCTTCAATGATTTTTAATAATTAAAATAATTGGCTTTTAATTCTGAAAATTATTTTGCCATCTAATTAGGCTAAGAGTTTTCTAAAATAAAATTTTGGGCTTAATTTGATAACTTTAATTTTTTATGTCTTTATTTGGTGCTTATAAATAATTTATCAACCCCTTAACCTAATCATGCATCCATCGAGCATCATATTTATTATTCCATCATGTAAAGCATATTAATTATCGAGTAGTTTCCGTTAATGGAAAGTTAACGTTATCGCTCAGATCCTAAGGACGAGCAGATTCAAGAATCGGGAGCTGATCCAGAGTTTGAGAACCTCTACCCCGAACATCAAGGCAAGCCCCGGATACATTTTAAACCCTATTCTATTTATAAAAGTTTTACCGCCTCAGCTCTGATATGATGCATTAAGTGATAGGAGTTGAGTGAAAACCCACAAATTTGCATTACCTGTCTTATTTCCTTAATCCTTGTTACCTACTTAAAAGATGAGTAGTAATGCTTAGCCCTGCTTATTTATTTAATTGTTCAAAGGCAAAAGAATGAAAAAGATGAGATTGGCCTTAATGTTGGAATCTTGATAATAGTAATAAATCGAGTCCGGACGGCGAACTTGCACTGGGAATGGAGTCCCTCTGTAGTGTTCTCGTCTGTTGATGCCCTAGGTCCCGTCCGATGGTGACCTGTCGATAATCGAGAAATTTAGAAATCCACATGCATGAAGTGGTATACGGATGGTTGGAGCCGTGTATGCCATGGAGTGACCTAGCGTGGGGTCAGAGAATCCCATCTGCTGTCATAGTGTGTTTTACTGTGGGGTTTAAGTTCCCATGTATCTCGGTACGCTGGGCCGCAGAGCTCACGTGTATCATGTGGTGATATACGGCTGAGGTTGTTATCCCGGTATATCGGTGCACCTGGGGTGCTTCGGAGTTAAAGTCTCCGGTATGCTCAGTCACCTAGGTCCCAGCTGGGTATGAAAATGGATTCGAATCGCCGTTGCTTCTCGGAGAAGAAGACTCGATCACTGATCATCATCGTAGTAATAACTTGAATAACAATTAAGGTTAATAACGGAGTGGGTTGATAATGGGAGATAGTCCCAGCAACTTCTCTTTTTGTAAAGCTTTTCTGCAAAAATTGCTTATCTCTTACAAGCCTTACCTTGTCCCTCTAGCCTGCATCTCTTGAGTCTCTACCCTTCTCTTTCATCGGGTCAGTCTTGTTGAGTACTGTTGTACTCAGGGTTTGTTGAACCCCTGTTGCAGGTGAGCTTCATGGGCAGGAGTGTTATGCATCCTGCTGTATGACAGTCGTCGAGGAAAGCGACGATGAATAAAGATGTTAAGCTCGTGGGTAGAGCTTTTGTGTAATATTGCAATCTACTGCTACTCCACTACTATTATGGTTTGTATAACTTAAACCTATCATTGTAAATATTTTGAAACTCAGAGTTTGTAAATGTATGATAATGTAAGTCTTCCGTTGTTTTACTCCGTGGTATTTTATTTATATGAAACTGTTGTAATACTGCAATGTCTCTCTACAATGATTGATCCTGCTCGAAGAATCGTGGATGATTCGGGATTTACCCGACAGACTTTTTAAGTCGTATGGAACACAGTCATGGTTATTTGGAGTCTGTTTAGACAATAATCATGCGTGTGGGCCATATGATTTAGGAGGTTCTGCCACAGCAATCCTTCCAGCAGCCTCTCGGTTTTGGATGATTCCCCCAAGGGGAAAGAAGACACCACGATAACTGGGTGGCTGAGGAAGTAATGCTGGAGCTTGTGATGTGTAAGGATGATGGCGTAGAGCAGCTTTTGCACCTGCGGGTAGCAGATCTTGGTTTTCGAAAGCACTTCACTGATGAAGTAAACTGGCCGCTGGACGGGCAAGGCGTGCCCTTCCTCTTGCCTCTCGACCACTATGGCCGCGCTGACCACCTGAGTGGTCACGGCGACATAGAGGAGGAGGGGCTCGGCGGGTTTAGTCGACGTCACCGGTCGAGGAGGGACAAGGATCAGAGCAGAGGTCAGCACGCTCTTGAGTTTGTCTAGGGCCTCCTCAGCCTCCGCGGTCCATGCAAAGCGTTTGGATTTTTTCAAGAGGCGATACAGGGGCAGGGCCTTTTCCCCCAAATGTGAGATGAAACGGCTGAGAGCCGCGAGGCAGCCCGTGACCTTCTACACGCCCTTGAGATCTCGAATCGGCCCCATTCGTGTGATGGCTACGACCATCTCGGGGTTGGCCTCGATCCCGCGCTGGGAGACTATGTATCTGAGGAGCATGCCCCGAGGCACCCCAAAGACACATTTCTCGGGGTTGAGTTTGATATTCTTGGCTTGAAGGCACCCGAATGCGATCTTGAGGTCATGGACGAGGTTGTCGACTTTTTTGGATTTGACCATGATGCCATCGACATAGGCCTCGACCGTGTTGCCAATGTGTTTGCCAAAAACGTGGAGCATGCATCGCTGATACGTCGCCCCGGCGTTTCGAAGGCCGAAGGGAATGGTGACGTATAAATACATGCTAAAAGGTGTGATGAAGGAAATCGTGAGCTGGTCGGACTCTTTCATCTTGATCTGGTGGTAGCCAGAATAAGCATCAAGGAATGAAAGGGTTTCACATCCCGTGGTAGAGTCAACAATTTGATCAATGCGTGGTAAAGGAAATGGAACTTTGGGACATGCTTTGTTTAAACTAGTATAGTCAACACACATCCGTATTTTCCATTCTTTTTCTTAACTAACATGGGATTAGCTAACCATTCGGGGTGATGAACCTCCTTGATGAATCCAGCTGCCAAAAGCTTGTGTACTTCCTCGCCGATGATCCTGCGCTTCTCCTTGTCGAAGCGGCGCAGGCGTTGCTTCACCAGTCTGGACCCGGCTCGGATCTCCAAGGCATGCTCGGTGACTTTCCTCGGTATACCTGGCATATCCGAAGGACTCCACACAAACATATCAGCGTTCGCGTGGAGAAAGTCAACGAGCACTGCTTCCTATTTGCTCTTGAGGTCGGCACTGATCGTTAGCACCTTCTCACCAGAGCAGCTCGGGTCGAGGGGGACTTTCTTGGTGTCTTGCGCTGGCTCGAAGCTGCTGGCATGACGCTTTGGGTCGGGCACCTCGTTGCCGAGGCGCTCGAGGGTCGAGGCTATCATCATGTTTTGCTCGATGGCATCTCCGTACTCGACGCATTCGACGTCGCAGTCGTACGCGTGCTCGTAGGAGGAGCCGATGGTGATGATGCCTCTGGGTCCCGGCATCTTGAGCTTGAGGTAGGTGTTGTTCGGGATTGCCATGAATTGCGCGTAGCCTGGTCGGCCGATGATGGCGTGATAAGTTCTGTGAAACCTGACCACCTCGAAGGTGAGGGTCTCTTTCCTAAAGTTGGCGGGGGTGCCAAAGCAGACAAGAAGGTCGATGCGGCCGACGGGAAGAGCCTTCTTCCCTGGTACGATGCTATGGAAGCCCTGGCGCTGGATTGGAATTGGCACCTCTTGACCCCCAGGAGGTCGAGGGTCTCGAGGTAGATGATGTTCAGGCTGCTGTCGCCGTCCATGAGGACCTTCATGAGGTGGGTGTTGATGATGATTGGGTCGACGACGAGCGAATAGGCCCTGGGGTTAGGGACACAATCCGGATGGTCAGCGCGATCGAACGTGATGGGCGCATCAGACCAGTAGAGGTAGTGAGGTATCACGACTTGGATGGAGAAGACTTCTTGATGCTCCCTCTTGCACTGTCGAGGCATGAGCTGGGTTGAGGGGCCTCCGTAGATCATGTAGCAATCATAGACTTAGGGGAATTTTCCATCTTCTCCGTTGTCTCCCTCATTGCTGCCTTGGTCTTTCTTATCGTCACCCTTCTTGATGCCTAGTTGCTCGAAGTGCCTTCGAAGCATGTGGCAATCCCTGAGCTTGTGTTTTGCCCCGTCCTTATGATAAGGGTAGGGCTCCTCGAGCATCTTGTCGAAGATGGCCACCTCGGGGGGACCCCGAGGTTTTTTGCGCTCGGCTGCTGCGACGAGCTCGTCGTCTGCAACTTCACGCTTGTCTTACTAATTCTTTTTCTTCTTCTTGTTCTTCTTTGAACCTTTGCTCGAGCCCTCGGTCTCAGCTGCCAGTGTCTTTCTCTTGTCCTTCTTGCCGCCGAAGAAGGCTCCGACCACCTCCTCGCCAGCCGCGTAGTTGGCGACCACATCCATGAGCTCGTCGACGGTGTTGGGGCGGTTTGTCCCAACTTGCGAACTAGGTCCTTGCAAGTCGTACCAGCAACAAATGCTAGAATGATGTCGAGATCAGAGATGTGGGGGAGTTCAGTTTGGAGCTTGGAGAAACATCGAGCGAAGTCACGAAGAGACTCCCCTGGTTTTTGCTTGTAGTTGCGCAGTTCCTAGGAGTTTTCTGGACGCACGTAGGTACCCTTGAAGTTCCCCTCGAAGTTCCAGACCAGGTCAACCCAGTCGCGAATCTAGTCAGGGGGAAGCTCCTCGAGCCACCTACACATGGTGTCGGATAGGAACAGGGGAAGGTGACGTATGATCGCGCGATCGTCACGTGCCCCGCCCGCTTGACAAGCCAGTCAAAAATCGACTAGCCGGAGCTCGGGTTTGGTTTCGCCATTGTACTTGATGACGCTTGTGGGGGGTCAAAACTTGTCGGGTAGCCAGGCGTTGCGGATCGTCCTGCTGAAGACCCGGGGACCCGGTGGCTCCGGGGCCCATCGGTCTTCATCGCTGTCGTAACGCCCCCCACGATGGGCGCTGTACCCTCGATCCTCGGCGTCCCCGTGTTTGCGCCTGTGGTTTTCGATGATATCGAGGCGTGCGTCATGCAGGGTGCGGTTGTCGACGATACGATCTTGGTCTGGTGTCTTCTTCGCTCGGGGGGCCGCCTCTTGATCGACCGAACCCTCCCTTTCGGGCCGGGAGGGCTCGTCCTGCCGTTCGGAAGCTGCCCCTTGACGCCTCGAGGCTGAGCTCTTAGCTTGTTGAATAGCAGCAACTTGGAGGAGACCCTCGATCTCATGTTGTATCCATCGAGCTTGCGAGTTGGATGGCATGGGCATATTGCGAAGAAGCATAGCTGCCACGATAATGTTCTGGCTTGCTCGAGGGTAACGGTTGATGGGATGTTCGGGTGCCCCGCCCTCGTTGATCTGCCGGTGGACCTCTCGGGCCTTGGCTCGGGCTCTAACGCCGAGTGGCAGTCGCTCCTACTGGAGGGTTCGCTCGAGCTGGCACAGCCGTTACTGGTCGTTGGTGAGCTTAGCCTGCAACCCCAGAATTTGTGCTAGCTGTGCGCCCTGCTCATCAGGGCGGGGGCACGCCTCTCGGGGTGCGACTGGTTGTCGATCCTCTGCTCTAGGGAGAGCCCCTTCCGCTGCAGCGGTAGCCGCATCGGCCATCGGAACGACGGTGTCCTGATTGGAGGTGACGTCACCATCGATGTGGACACATTCGCGGGTAGGGTCCCAATGGTCAGAGTCAGAGTCGGGGTCGCCGTAGTAGAAGACAGGGAATTGTCCCCGCGCCTCCTCCTGCAGCTGCTGTCGGAGTGTGCCAACGGCGTACCTCCGAGGCCGGGCGCTCTCTGTGAAGTCTAGGTCCTCGGAGGCCGGCGTGACTGTCCCCACGTCCATCATTGCATGAAGGAGGGCGCCTGGGCGGTCCCCTATCGTGCTCATATTGGTGTGGGTCAAGGTCGAGAATGTCTTTGCGGCATTGTTGAGACCGAACAGGAACCATTGACGACGTTCAAACAACTCGTGTGGAAGTAGGCTCGATGGAGTGGGGACTACACGCATCGGGGGAGCTCTGCCGGGCTCCCTCGACGAGTGCATTGCGAAGGTGAAGTCGGGGTCGTCGTGGAGCCCTGCCGGTGCGTCCTCTGCTCCTAAACTCAGGTCAGATAATCCCCCAACAAGGGGCTCCTCATCACCGGTCAGGAACGAGGGGAATGCGGCGGGCACCAACCTCGACTCAGGTTGATGGCGATGACGGCGTCGATCGCGCCTCCTTCTGGTTGCGGCAGCATGGTGGCGAGACCGACGAGTGGTCCTTCTTGAGTGTGGGGGCACACAGCGACCTCCGCTTGGGTCACTGATCAAGAGCAGGGTCATGTTATAGCCCTGACCGAGGGACACAAACTCCAGGCTCCCGAACCAGATCACCGTAGCGCACGGAATTGGTGAAACAGAGTCGCCCATCTAAAAAAAATGGCGGGAAATCATTGGTAACACGTAGGACCCCTACCTGGCTTGCCAACTGTCGTGTTTCGACCCCGGGAGTCAACACCAACGAGTAAATTCGTAATTGCGTGCTCCCTTAATCCGGTGGGTGATGCAAGAAGGACACGACGATTTATCCTGGTTCGGGCAAAGAAGGCCCTACGTCTAGCGGGGAGGAGATAGTTCATGTTATCTTGCACCGAAGCGCTAGTACAGGGGTGAATACAAGCGGGTGTGAGAGGCGTGAACTGGAGCTTGAGCGTTTCGGGCGCCCTGTTCTCTACTTCACACTGTCTCACTGGATCTCTCGATGTCCGGCCCCCTCTAGCTAAAGTCCTGGCACCTCCTTTTATAGGCGAAGGAGGGGCGCAGGAGTACATGTTTTTAGGCCTTACTTGGTCGGTGACATATGGCGTTGATGCCGATCATGTCGGTGTCGCTGTAGAGGTGTACGTCGGCATGGGAGGTCCTGCAGCCGTCGCGTCGGGAGTTGTTGAAGTGTTGACCGGAGTTGTTGAGGTTCGCTCGAGGGCCAGCGTGACGGAGCCGAGGGGTGGCGATCGAGGCCTTGCTCGAGTCGAGGGGGTCGAGTCGAGGGGGTCGAGGCCCTTCGGATAAGGCCGAATCCCGAGAGACGCGGGGAATGTGTTGACTTTCGCGCCTCGAGGGATGCCGGACGGACCACAGTGCTCGATATGGCGTAACAGTGAGGTACGATCCGCGGGATTCTGGGGTATGGGCGGTAAAAGCAGGATTCGACTGCCATACTCGCAACTGTTGCTGTAACTGTAGCCATACAGTTAGGCGGGAGCAGGTAAAATGCATTGAATGCGCTGGATGTGTACGGGGGTAGGTAGTCGAGGGGTATACGTACAGACGAAGTTCCGTCCTCGAGGGCGGGCTTGTTCGCTCAGGCGAAGTTCCGTCCTCGAGGGTTAGCTCATTCGCTGGGAAAAGTTCCGTCTTCGAGGCCGGCCTGTACGCTCGGGCGAAATTCCGTCCTCGAGGGGTCACCCGAACCGTACCCTCGAGCGTACAGTCTCGGTCCGCGTGGTAGCCCGTCGAGCAGGCTGTGGCTTTGGGTTGTCGACGTCCGTTCGTGGAGCGGGCCAGCATGCCTTGGCCTGTGGGTTCTCGAGCGATAGTAAAGGGTGTTGTTGGAGGGTTTGCGTTGCTGATTTTGAGAATTAATCCGGCTAATCGAGGATTTGGCGTACCCCTTTCCCAGATCGTCGACACACCGATCGCTTCGCGTGCTCGGGCGCGACGTGCACAGTGTAGGAGGACTGGACGACCTCCACCTCGGGCACCGCCGCCGTGGCAGCGACGGCGAGGAGGCTTAAACAGCCACACTCCGGATAATCTGCCCATCGTGGACCTTGTGATTACGAGGGACGGGTACGGTGGATGTGTTGTGGGGAACTCGAGAGAGGAGGGACGATTAAATAGACGAGCTGAGCAGTATGCGCAGATGCTCGTGGAGGGTGGTGCACCTGCAGTTAGGCCAGTGTTAATGAAGATTTTATGGGCATTTTATGCATATTTAATAGGAGGCTGTATCAGGATTTTGCAGTATTTTGTACCCCCGATCCCCCCGATCCCGTGCGGCAGACTCGCGCGCCACTGTGCACCGATCGTTTCACCATCGTCGCCGTCTTCCCGCGCGCATCGCCCTCTTCTTCCCATGCGCCCGGCCCTATCCAGCCCCCCTGTCCATCTTGCTCGACCCCGCCTGCTCCCTCACCCGCCGCGCTGGCACGGGACGAGATCCGGCCGCCATGGATCCGCCGCCGATAGATGGTTCAAGGCGGCGCGCAGCCGGCAGAGGAGGGAAGAGGCGCCGGCTTGGACTGAAGAAGAGCTCCGTTCCCGCACCGTCACCTCCTCCGGGTTCGTCGCCACGAGTTTCTTGGCCGCCGGCGGCTTCCTCCCCAGCTGCGCCCACTCCCACCCCAGCTGCGCCGACGACTTCCTCCCCAGCTGCGCCGGCGACTTCCTCCCCAGCTGCGCCGGCGACTTCATTCCCAGCTGTGCCGTCATCCACCATGCCGCTATGGGCACCTCAAGAGAGAAGGGGGGGGGGATGATGTGGCGGGCGGGCATACCCCCAAATTTTGCATCTCTTCATGCAAACCAACAAGACCCGAATTCATGGTACGTTTGTTTCGATCTGTGCTGCTTGTTGATTTCCATGGCAACATTCCAATGTAGTTGATTTGGTACTGCATACAACAGTGCTTGGTGGCAAGTTGATTTTTAATGTTGATGAAACAAATTGTTACTTCTGTTAGGCTTTTTCTGAACTAGCTGTTGCTAAGCTGCAAACTGAGCAGTTGATCTGTGGTAAATGGTTAAGTAACTTCTGTTAGGCTTTACCGTTCCTTGACATGTTGTTGTACATAACATGTACACTTGTGTTGCTCACTGCCTGCATTCCTTCTGTGTGGTCAATCAAGAAGTACTGATGCAGAGTAATGCTTTTCAGGGTCTATCCTCCAGGAGGGTTTTTAAATATGATTCGACAAAACCATCCGCCGCAGCCACAACAACATCGTGAAAATTTTCATTTGGTTGGTCAGAGTATGTCCTTCAACACGATGTGTCCACCATCACCAAGTGTCTATGGAACACCATCTCCTGAAGCTACGAAACAAGGCACTTCAACTAACATTGATGAAGCTGCAAACATAGGTGCGAATAGGGCAGCAAAGATGAACAACAAAAGATATTGGACTCATGAAGTGGAAGAAAGACCGGTAATCACTGTATAATTTTATATTTTGTATGTCATTGTTTGGGTTAGTTCTTGGTTGGATGCTCACATTGACTGTTTTATAGGCCAGTGCTTGGTTGAATGCTTTTAAAGACCCAATTCATGGGAATGACAAGAAAGGTGATACATTTTAGAAGGAAGTCACTGACATGTTTAACAAGAAAGGGAAGGGAAGCATACAAGAGAACTAAACAAATTGAAGATTCACTGGTGCCGCCTCAAGTCGTCGATCGGTGATTTCAATGACTATTGGACTAAGGTAACTCAAATGCATACAAGTGGATATTCAGATGACATGCTGGAGAAAGAGGCACAGGAGATGTATGTAAACAGGTTTGGAAAGCCTTTTACATTGGTGCATTGGTGGAAGATACTAAGAGAAGAACCCAAATGGTGTGCATTGTTTGAGACAGAGAAAGACAAGACTGAAGTACTTGATATTCCAGAAGAACAGATGCGTCCCATTGGTAGAGAGCCTGCAAAGGCTGAGCGCAATGAAAAGCGCAAGAAGGCAAAAATGATGGATGGTATTGTCAACCTTAGAGACACTGTTGAAAAAATTGTCAAGGTCCAGGAAGATCGCAAGATGGAGTTTGAAAAGGCCACCGAAGCACAGCTTAAGATATCAGATGCAAATTTGAAGGCAGCAAAGGAGGACAAGGAAGCAAAGATGTTTGAAGTCTACAATACCCTGCTTAATAAAGATACAAGCAACATGTGTGAAGCTCAAAAAGCTAACCATGAGAGGGCAATACATAAGTTGGAAGATCAGTTTCGTTTATTGTTTCATAGTGCTTCAGCTGATGTGACGTTTTAGAAACTGTGTAGTGAAACACCCCATTGAGACCGGCCTTAGTCTAGACTCGGATAAGATCACCACGGCATAAATCACGTGAGTGCAAGAATCTATTCCGGATCTGGAGACTAACTAGTGCAAGAATCTATTCCGCATCTGGAGACTAACTGACTAAATTAACAAGTTCATTACTGATGTTGTTAGTAGATCCGGAGACTAATTGGCTAATTTAACTAGTTCATTACTGAAATTGTCAGTGTGACTCGCTACGATTTAGAAAACTCTGGTGATGAGGCTCGTTCTCGCTATTGAACGACATGTTGCATTATGCAATTCGCAAGCTGCCAGTACGTGCACATGATGGGTCGATGCCTCCATGGTGTAACTGTTGAAAATATATAGGACTATATGTATTATCTTAACGATAGGGTAATTCTAATGGGATCTGTGCAAGTCCAAAATACAGCTCCGACAGAACCCCTTGTAGAGCCCTTGAATTTGGATGGACATCAAATCCTCCCTCTGGCTTTCATTCTTTGGGGCTATCCTCCGAGCTCTCAAATAACTATCTTAGTCGTTTTTATGCACGTGCTCTTCTATCCTACCCGCGCACGCTGTCGCTTTCCTATCCCCCGTGTGCAGCCTGCACCCCACCCGTCCGCGTCTCTGCGCCCAGGATCTCTCCCCGTTCACCTCGCGTGCACAGCGATCGTGGGGGCAAGGCTCGTAGCTCATCTTCTCCGGCGACGACCCGAGCGTCTAGATGTGTCCCCTCGCAGAGAGCTCGTGGGTCGACAGGGCGAATGAGGATGCTAGCGACAACCTAGGCGTTCAGATGTGCCAGCCCATTAAGAGCTCATTGATCGCCACAGCGCCTACATCCGCCGAGGTGCCAGTGTCCGCCACGGACCCCCGGCCCACGAAGGGCTCGTTCGTGTTCAACTTTGGTTGATTCATTAAGCATGTCTCTTTCATAACATAACTTGTTTGTGGGTCATCGCCTGTCCTTTGGCGGATGCTCTAGTAGAGGGTTCTTGATAAAGACGGATCGTCCTGATCACGCTAGAGTAATAATCACTGCTGTAGACGTGGTGTCTAGGCTAGAGGCTACCTTAATTCGTTCGCTGCGTATCCCACGGGTAGAGGGGTAGATAGACAGGTAGTGACAACCCTACTCGTTCGTACCAGCATTCCCCCACGTCTGGATACGGAGTGGAGCTAGAGTCTGGTATCGCTTGGTAGAGTGCCTGAAGCAAGTAAGTAGTAGGAAAGTTACCATCTCTTAAGGTTTCTTAGTTTAGATGAACCTTTTTACCCAAGCTACTCTTTATCTCATCATTCTGGGAGAACTAGTGTAGAGACTTCTTATCCGTTTCCTATGTAAATACGATACCCTGAATACTTCCGGGTGAAGGCTACAACGGTACGTACTTTTCGTACGCTTGTGGATTATCGGCATACGTTAAGAAATACCAATAAACTTTCTAGCGCTGTTACCGGAAAATAGTTGTCTTATTTGTCTCTGAACCTTCACCCGTGCGTCCTTGTGTTTTATCAAAAAGAAAAAATATTTCTTCTATGTTCATGACCCTTCTTCATGAAGCCTATCTTTCAAAAAAAATGGACATATATATTTTTAAATTGCATGTTCAAACTTTTGAACATGCACAAAAAGATTTTTATCTACTCTCTTATTTTAGAAAAGCATTTTAAAAAAGGGTTTTTTATTCTTATTCTCTCTTTCTACAATAATGCCCTTTCAAAATTCAAAAGCAAAATATTTCTCCTAAGGACGAGTTCTTGTAGCCACCATCGAAGGCAACCATCGCTTCTGGTTTCAAACTTCGCCCTAGCTTTGGCGGTCCACCTTATGACCATAAAGAAAGCACTACCGGGAGATACCCAGGATTATTAAAAAACTATCAATAAAAGCAAGAACATGTGTTCAAGTTGGTATGCACCTTCGGGTATTCTTGGTCGTTAACCTTTCTTGGAAGAGATTGAGAAGAACAAAGGACATGCGAAGCATGAGAACATGGGAGCGGCATCAAAGACACACCTTGATGATCTTTGGTGGTGGAATAAACTCAAGAGGAGACCCTGACCCTGCACACTTGACTTTCAACAAAGTCCAAGTGTGGGGGAGGACGGCGCGAGTCTCACCACAAGATCACCTTGGTTTAAAGGAAAAAAGAGATGTTGAGAAGAGATTGTTAAAAAAATAGTTATGAATAAGAAAATGTTGGAGAGAAAAAGGACCATGCTGGCTTCACATATTCGAAGATACATATAGTGTGCTAGCTGACTTTGCCTAACATTGCTCCCACAAGCAAGACGGGCTCACCTCCATGCCTTTGCAACAACCATCAAAGCCCATGGTCCATACACACTAAGTCATGTGTGTGTGGCCAAACTTTGTAGTTTCCTTGGACAGATCCATCATGCGAACAACACAACAAGCGTCAAGAGCAATCATCTACATCTATTGTTGGTACGTACTCCTAGATATGCAAAGGTAATATTCACCAATTCGATTACTCACTTTTGTCCCCATAGCCTAACCATGCAAATTCATACTTCCTTTATTTATGTTATATACTCTAGCTTGAGTGTTGTCACATAGGCATATGTGGCACATTCATGGGTCTTTTTAATTTGAGCATGGTGCTTAGGTTAAAAAGACCTTCTTTATTTAAATTTTTGTATGGTGTTGGAATTTGATTAATGAGCTATGAGTTGTTATCATAAACAATGGAGGTAATATGGAGACAAGCCAAGGTCTAATTTACATTGCATCTTAAGTTTGACCTTGCTTGAGTTATGCGAGTTGGATGAACAAATAAAAAAGTTATAATAAAATAGAATAAATAGGTAAGTAAATAATAAACAATCATAATAAATTTTAGGCTCTCCGGGATTCAACCTAGTAGAGCCCTTGCTTGTTTTATGGTCTCTTTGTGTTTGTTTCTTTATTGAAATTAAAAACAGTTACAAGAAAAAGTGTGGGGGAGATCTCTCAAGCACAACTAACACACCCTTCAAGATCTCCCCCGGATGTTGCACAAACATCAAGCAGGCCATCACATAGAGGGACAAGACACATGACTTCCATGAACTCCTTCTACACCGATAGTTTGTGCAACACCTCTCTCACTCCCCTAACCAACTATGACTCCATGCATATCTTGGATCACACTTCGTTTAAAGATTCTAAAAAACAAAGGGGGTCATGGTCGTAACATTTCTTTTAGATATAAGCTTACATGAAGTTGTTCCTCCTACATTTGTCGTGTATGCAAGCCACTAATATGCAGGAGTTACCAATAAATGACTTACTACACTACGACATGCTACTAAAAGTGATAGACTCCAACCCATGCCTTAGTAGTCACATGAGTTGGGGACCAAGCCACCGCAGTGACAACTCCGATGCTTCATCCATACATGCTGTTGGTACACACATTCAGGTATGTCAAAGTAATGTTGACCAACTCATTCACTCATATTTGTCTCCATGAAAATATAAAATTATGCTCTTCCTCTGTTCACGCCATATGCTCTGAGTTTGGATGTATTCACATAAGCACACTTGTGGTATATCCATAGGTTTTTTTAAATTAAGCATGGTGCTAAGGTTAAACTATCCTTCGTTAATCAAAATTTTGACATGATGTTGAATTTGATTAATGAACTTTGAGTTGTTGTCATGAATAGTGGAAGAAATTCATTTTGGAGATAAAGCAAGGCATGCCTTTCTTTGCATTTTTATAGTAGCCTTTTTTGAGTTTGAATAAAAGATTGGCTGAGCAAGTTTCTAATAAAATACAAAAAAGAGACAACTTATGGTTCCCTTGTTCAAAAATCTGTCTCTATTGAAGGAATCTTATTTATCTTATTGATGACTCAATTTCTATATATGCTGGTAAGTTTTGGTTTGGAAGTATTAGTTACACATCTTTTGAATTAAGCATGGTGCTTAGTTTGAAGTTTGAATGTGGATCATGCTTCTTTAGGCTCGCTAATTCAAGCATGATGCTTAGATTAAGTTGCCTGTCTAGACCAAATTTGACATGGTGTCTAGTTTAATCTTTGAACCAAAGCTGCTAGTATAGATTTTGGTTAATCTTATGGACTAACCCCTTAAAGAAATTTATCAACTTCATGAGGCTAAGTCTTTGAGATGACAGTAGACACAAGCATTATTTCTTTGGTGAACCTTGAAAAGAAAATATATTAATAAGTAAAATCATGATAAAAAATAGTATACCTTTCAACCCCAAGCTTTGTTGTCTTGTTGTCACCATAAAAACAAGCTTGGGGAGAGCTTCCGAGCACACTCAAGAGAGGCCACTATTGGCATTTCTTAACGCAATCACCAAAATAAGAAAGATGCCTATCCTGGTGGCCACACCAGAAATGCTGCTTGCTGGTTTTTCCATCATCCAATCCACAACAAATCGGGAGGGGAGGTAGCTTATTGACCAACTGTATAGGGTAGGCAGGCTGAGTTCCCTTTCGCTTGATGCAATGTCAATTCTAAATCAAGCAATTGATGGAATCATAATGCCTTTCATTGGCGACTCTTAGCAACGCTACTAGAATCGTACTCTAGCAACGATGTAAGATGTGCTAAGGTGATAGATCGTAACTTTTAAAGATAATATCCGCAAGCGCACGGATCTATCGCTGTAGCATTTCACCCGGAAGTATCTCAGGGTATCATTATTTATATTTTCCTGTAAGAAGGCAGGGGTACAAATACCTCTAGCATAGATATGTTATGACTTCATATCATTGAAATATGGCTCATAGCTATGTAGGGGTTAAATAATATGGTTTGTAGATAGTGGACACATATAGACCAACCTCAAGGATAAAGGTAAAATAAAGAATAAAAGAATAACCTAAGCGGAGCATGTACATCTTATACATTTGCATAGAACAAGTTAGTGTCACATGATAAATATGTTAAGATACAAGTCAAGGTCAAGAGTAACAGAGAGATCCCGGCAGCTGATCTACCAGCCGATGGGGATATTTATGAACTCCTACACAACATATGAATGTGGGGGATTACGAAGGACGGACATGACTAGGTCACTCCCTGCCACAAACCCCTCAACCATGGCATGCCATCATATCTGAAGGCTCCCTCACATCCGGACACCACATCCACATACTAAGGAACTACCTATATCCCCCCAGAACTCCCACCCTACGGATGGTCGAGGTAGGATACAAGCAAACCTGAAGGAATAATGAACTGTTACTCTGTTCCTGTCATCTTCTCTAAGTATGTAAATCATATGAATGATGAAGAACATGTATGAGCATGATGAACTACTCTCATATGGACTATAGTCTAGTTTATAATCATAGAATATATCATGCTCAAGACTATATCTAGTTCATATGCAAGAATGTAAATAAGATTAGGGAACTTGAATAAGGAAGAACTCTTCATAGTATATTACCAAGAGAGTAGCACTTCTTCCTAGGAGACAAGCCCTCCAAGTAGCTCAACCTTGCTCCAAAATATTCTAAGTAGCTAAGCCTAAAGAACAAGTGTAGAGAGTGAGCTAGTGCTCCAAATGAGTGTGTTGTGGGGGGTGCTCCACCTCTCCTTTTGTAGCAGGTGGAAGGCAGTTCGGGGGTAGAATGGGAAAACCAAGCAGCGCACAGCCCTCCCCTACATTGATGTTACCGACACGAGCCGGCCGGGCCCAAACCACCTCTTGAGTGGGCCGGCCGGCCGGCCTAGGTGGTCCGGCCGGCCCACTCATGGGTCGGTTGATGACCGACCTTGGCCGGTTGGTTTGGCCCGAGCACGCTTCGGTTGGGCTGACTTCCTTTGGGTAGGCAAATACGTCTTCTGGAAAGCACCTTTTTAGTGTACATATTCCCTATACTTGGTGTATTTCCTACAATGTGTCACAACTTCCAGCACAAGTGGAATTCCAACAGTAGTAAAGGTATATGTGTGTAAAAATATATAATTCTTCCCTTTTTGGTTCTATATTGGTGGTATAATTTCACCATTAAGGACCACCAACAAGATCCCCAAGCTTACCCTTTGCTCATCCCCGAGCAAAGCTAGGCTTTGGTTGTTGATTAGGAGTCGCTTCTATGCTGATTATATTTCAAGCGTCAAGATTTATAACAAAGTTTTATACCCTAGTTCGAATAAATCAACATACTATCCCCCCTGTTATTATCTTGAAACAAATGGGGCTTATTAGCTATCTCAAGTCTTGGGCGATTGCAAGATAGAACAGATTCACAGGCATTGCTTATCGTTCATCCCAAGTATCTGTCCAGAGGTTTTGAAAAGTTTATAAAAGAAATCCAAGTTCCTCAAATGATTCTCTTGATTGCTCAATGTGTATGTTTACCTCACCGAAGGCAGTATAGAGCTGCCTTTCTTTCCATAACCTATTGCTAAAGCTTTTAAGGACGGACAGGACTAGGTCACTCCCCACCGCCTATCCCTCAATCGGGGCATGCCGTCATATCCGAAGGCCCCGACATATCCGGACACCACGCCCGCATACTAAGTGTAACAACCCGAAAATCCAAGATACAAAATTTTTTTCGACAAAACCCTGAGTGATGTGGTGCAACATGTCATCATCTACCCCTTACCTTGCATTAACCCTAGCATGTCATGCATGGCATTCATGTGATCATAAATTAATTAATGTCTCATGTCAATGCTCCATGTTTCATATGTTACATGTCAATGTTGCAATAGCCTTGTTTCAATGTTTCAATAGTTCATGCATCATGTTTCATTAAAGGGTTGATTTGGATTTTATTTGGTTTATGTATTGAATAATAAAAGTGACAATATAGTATTTATTTTGATAAATAAATATTAAGGGGAGAATACGCTAACATTATTTGGGCCATGTATGCTCACTATTTTGTTGCTCAAATTTGGCACATCACATATATATATGTATATAAAAGTAATTGAAAATGAAAAGGAAAAGAAAAAAGAAAAGGAAAAAAGAAAGAAGCCTTTCGGCCCGAGCAAGCAACCAGCCCAGCTAGCCTGGCCCGCTCGCGCACCCGCTCGCTCCCGCTCGCCGTGCACCCAGCCCAGCACGCGGCCCAGTAAGCCAGGCCGCTGGCCTAGCCGCTCGCCCTCGTGCTGTGCAGCTCAGCAAGGACCCGCGTCCACCCGCGCGCCACGCCGTCACCCCGCAGCCGCTGACGAGTGGACCCCGTAGTGGGACCCACCTGTCATCGCGCTGCTGAGGTCACCCGACCGGATTGCTTTCCCCTTCGCATGCCGCGCATGCTCGCGTCAGCTCTATCCCCCATGTCACCATGAAGCAAGCCACGTCGGCCGCTCGATCCGCTCCTTCCCCACATCAACGCACGCCCGCTCGCCACCTCGGCCGACCAGCCCTACACAAAGCACGGGTGAAATCCTCTACACGTGCGAGCACATGCGCTGCAGCCGCGGTGAGCCATGCTGCTGTAAAAGGTTTTGCCACCCGGCCACTGCTAACCCCCTCTCACTGCTCCATGGACCCGACTGAGCACCCCACCGGTGACCTGGACCCCTCTTTGGCCGCTTGATCAAGCCGGAGCCGTGATCGGCCGTCCGCCGGCCACCTACCTCCGCCTCTGCTCTATAAGAGGAAGCCCCGGCACCCTAGGGCTTCCCAGCCACCGCCACCAACCCTGTGGTGCCCAATTGCATCTTGCCAGCCTCAATTTGATGAGCCCTACCTTGTTGTGAACTTTCACCTGCTTACCCGCTGTTATGTTAGCCACTTGCTTATCTACTATATTTTATATATATACTTCACTCGCTTACACTTTGATGCGATGTGATGAACCCCAGGAAGGCCTGGAGGGTGCCAGGCTTGATGTGTGTGTTGATGGATCAAATGGGCATGTGAGCTGATGATGCTATATCTGGGTTGGGGTGGAACTTACGACAGGGAGTAGGGTGAGGGTTGAGTCGATCGAGCCGGGATCTACGACGAGCTTTTAGAGCAAATCTTGTCGGGGAATGGATCTGGACATTCCATGAAAAGGGCCTATGGCGGGCTAACTAAGATGCGATGGTGGTCTTTGGGTGTGATCCTCTGAGAGGTGGAGCCCGGGACGAAGGTGCCGTGGTAGCACGTTAAAGATAAACCCTGATGAAGATATCCCGGTTTGGTCAAACTTAGGAACTACTGCGCTGGTATCCGGACCTTAGGAATCTCTTACTTTCCACTCGCTCTCCATGGGGGGAGATAGCTGAACTACTAGATAGATCGATGCCATTACTGCTAGGCAACTGGTGATAGGAAGGTATATGCATGGGACGGAGCTAACACCCTTCTAAGACGATCGTGGCACCCCCTTCGGGAGCGGGTACATGCAATGGCGTTCTCTTCAGGAGTGAACAGATAGGCTCTTCACAGTTCTAGCAATCCAGAGATGGATGGTAGAATGTCATCATTCTATGGCAGTAGGTGCCCGGAATCTTCCTAGATGGGGTGCACCATCAAGGATGGCTATCTAGTGGATTTGTGAAACCTCTGCAGAGTGTATGGTTGATCGATTGATACATAAGCCAATTCGTTGGCTATGGACCTTTCCTTAGGAGGATGCATTGGACTAGGGAGTGGAGTGTTCTACCTTCCCCTGAGTATGATTTCGGTCGTGAGCCAGGTTGAGGGCTGCGGGTCGCTGAGACAACCTGAGAGGGAGTTGGCTTGTCAACTTGAGTCTGAGATGGTGATGGAGGAGTTGAGATGATGCTACAGATATGGACGGTGATGGATGGTGGGATTGGGAATGTATATAAAAATTGATAATTATATTATTGTTTATATACCTGACTAATGCATAGGAAACCCCAGCCATATGGGTTCCTTTTATTTCATCCAAGATTTGCATCCAGTTTCCACAAAGCAATGCATAGGATGAGAGTGTGGCCAGTATAGATCATACTAAAAATTTGGTTTCAGGTTCAAGGAGTGAGTACTCTTCTGGGGAGATGATAGCTTCCGCACCTTCAAGATTTTACATTTTATGCTGCATGAACTCTAATTCCACCAAGTGGTGATGTAATAAGTTATTGTAAACCTCTCTATTGCACTCTTTTGATCGATGTATGAATTATGGTATACAACTGTTATTGGGTAATGTGATTTAAATGGTCATATTACACTTCAATTCTGTGGATTTCCCTTCATGGAAATCAAGGTCGTTTCAGTTGGTATCAAAGCCATACTTGACCCTAGGACGAAACCCTAGAAATGGACGTTAGTACAGGACAAACCAGCTTTTCTTTTGGTTATATACCGACCCTGTATTATTTCTTATGCAAGGCTTCTCTATTATGACTGACCTACTAATCTCTTTCCCCTTTAAACGTGCAGATGATGAGTTTGGACCCCGCTTAGACCGTTGAGCAGCTTGCCCAAGGCTGAGTTCACCTACTAGGGACAGGAGTTCCCAGGCTTCCCGTACACCCTACGCCGTGTTCTGGGAGTACTCGGAGTGCCTATTGAGGAGATCAAGTACACCTGCACTGGAGCACCTGACCTAGAGGGAGGAATCAAGGGTTACGTGGTCACTCACCTGGAGACACCTGCAAGTCAGACTCTGCCTTCAGTACCAGCTCTCCTAGAGATGACAGTCGAGGACTCAATCGAGGAAGGAATCCAGTCTGTGTCACTCAAGGCTCTGCGAGAAGTGATGAAGACCTCTTACGAGCACCTTGGCAACACAGAGTTTCTTCTTCTTCCTCAGGCCTTGAACTCTCTCCTCACACCAGAGAAGCAGGATGACCTGGTCAGGCCAGTCATCCTAACTGAGACCAGTCTCTGCAACCGTGCCTCCGTCGCTCACCTCTTCGAGTAGAACCACTACATAGAGCATTTGGAGAAGAAGAGATGTCTTGACCACAACACTCTGATGGAGTACGAGGAGTTTTGCAAGAAAAAAGTTGAGGAGAAGGAAAGTCTCAAGGCAACCATCGCCCTGATGTAGGACAAACTCGCACGTCAGGCAAGGGCTCACAAAGCTGAGGTCGCTGACCTGCGAGATAAGGTTGAGGACATTAGGCTTCAAAAGTACTACCTCAACGAAAGAGTTCTCTAGTTGGAAGGAGAGAAGATTAACAAGGACAGGGAGATCAGAGAACTACAGAAGAGAAGATGGGAAGATGGCAAGAGAAACTTCACTGTGCAGTGTGAGAAGTCAATGCTTGTCAAAGCTCTGAAGAAAGCAGAAGCAAAAGCACAGTGCAACCAAGACCATCTAATTGCCCTGATGATCTAGAACGAGACCTTGGTGGACAGGTACAAGAGGCTCAAGACAGCTTGGAAGAACGCCAACGAGAGATGCTGCCAGGAGTACGTTGAGTTGCGGGACCGACTTCCTTTGTCAGCCAGATGCAAGGACCCCTTCAAGGAAACTTTTCAGATTGGCCAGACGCTCTTGAGGCACGACCACTGTCCAGCCCCCACCAACCTGCCACTTACCAAGGAGTTCAGAGAAGCTCAGGCTTACGTGAAGCGCCTTCATGTCTCAGGAGGAGCTGATGGTTCTTGGCAACCTTTTTCACCCAGCAGTGTACAACATGCCAATGTACGAGTCAGAGTAGTGTGGGCCCTGCATGGCCACATCATGAGCTAGAGTTGAGCTAGTTGTTATCTATGAGATATGATGTACCTACCCTGATGTACCCTCCATGAGTTACCTTCTCGTGGTACGAGTCTCGCACGTCATCTAGCATAGCTGCTAGAGATGATGCCATGTAATGCAAACCATGTAATGAATGTTCAATCTTATTGCATTTTTATTGGCTCTTATTGCTTCTTTGAATGAGTGTTGGATAGATTAAATATTTTTTCCTTAAATCATTGAAATCATTTAACTATAGTGAATTAATAAAGTACTAAACCATTGTCAACCCGTGTCGCAGATGTCTGCACGTCGTTCTGCTCGTCTGGGTAACCGTCCGCCTCCACCCAAACCCGAGCTTGGGCGTGGAAGACACTATGGACACAAGGGTGTTCATGTTCCACCCATCGACCTTAACCAGGGTGGGAACGATCGTGAGCGAACCCCGCCAGCTAGAGGTGCTGCTGGAGGAGGTGATGCTAATGGCAATGGACCCTAGCCTCAGCCGAACCTTCCATCGCAGCCAGTACCGCCACCACCACCGCCACCGAATCTGGCAGAAGTGATGGCTCAACAGACACAGCTGCTTGCCACATTGGTCAATGGGGGCAATCACCGCTATGGAGAAAATTCGAACGACTTCCAGAGGAAACTTGAGGGTTTTCTAAAGCTCAGGCCACCCACTTTTGATGGCACCTACAAGAAACCACTGGAAGCTGATGATTGGCTTCGTGAGATTGAGAAGAAGCTAGAGCTTACCACTTGTACCTCTGAGGAATGAGTCGGGATCGCTGCTCACCATCTCACTGGAGCTGCACGCTCTTGGTGGGACAACTACCGCCAAGCTCATGAGAACCCCAACCATATCTCCTGGGATGAGTTTGCTGATGAGTTCATCGAGTACCATGTTCCTGAGGGAGTCATGGAGCAGAAGGAAGAGGAATTCTGCAACCTTACTTAGAAGGGAAGTGATATCTATGAGTACACCAACACCTTCACTAGTTAACTGCGTTATGCACCTCTGCATGTTGCAGCATCTAAGAAGGAGAAGATCACTCAGTACAGGAAGGGTCTGAACCCCAAGATCAAGGTGGCCCTAGGAGGCACCAAGAGTCACACCCTTTGTGACATGATCCATCATTGCATTCAGATCGAAAAGGACTAGGAGGTAGGAGAAATGCACAGGAGGGATAAAAAGAAGTCTGAGGGCTTTCACCATGACTATGAACGTAAGAGGTTCCATCGGGACAGGTCTTCTAGCCGACCTCATTTTGGCAAAGGCCCTGCCTATAGCTCGAGTAAAAGTGGTGGTGCCTACTCTGCTGACCACCTCCACTCTTCTCGTGAACATCGCTCCCACGACCGTCACTCTCATGATCACCGCTCTCTTGAACGCTCGGGGAAGGATCGCTACCCCCGTGAGCACTCTTCGCAGCCGCGTCACAGGTCCGATCACTCTACACCTGCCCGTGCTGCGCCAAACTCAGGCAACTGGAAGGCTGCTGCGCCAACCCCCACAGGCAGTGTGAAGATCACTTGCTTTGGTTGTGGCAAACCTGGCCACAAGGTGTTGGACTGCCCTGAGAAGACACTCGCACCTGCTACACCCAAGTCTCAGTACCGTGGATCTGCAAGCCATGGTCACCTCACGCACATGAATGCAGAAGAAGCTCAAGCTGCCCCAGATGTTGTGTACGGTATGTTTCTTGTTAATGGCATTAAAGCATCTGTTTTGTTTAATTCTGGAGCTACATGTTCATACATCTCATCCAAGTTTGCACAAGAGAATAAGATACCTATCACTCCACATTTGGAGCCTATAGTCACCAGTTCTCCCCTTGGTGAGATGAGAAGCACCCATATCTATAACGGAGTGAAGCTTTCTATCGAGGGTCTAACCTCCGAGCTAACCTTACCCTACTACCATCAAATGGTTTAGATGTTATCCTAGGCATGGATTGGCTTACCGAGCACAAGGGTTTGATCTCTTGTTCACCCAGATATGTTCAGATAATCCACCCTTCTGGCCAAGCTGTTAGATGTGCACCTTTGAAGGATAAGTCTGTATCTGTGCTATGTGCTCTGAATGCACTCAAGATTCAGGAGAAATCACAAGAAAAAAAAGACTCTTGCGGATGTCCCTGTAGTCAGGGAATATGAGAACGTGTTTCTAGAAGAGTTGTCAGGCATGCCACCTGATCGTGATGTCGAGTTCATAATTGACCTTGTGCCGAGAACCGGTCCCATTGCTAAATGACCGTACCGTATGTCAGTTGATAAATTGGAAGAGCTCAAGAAGCAGTTGAAAGAGCTTTCTGATAAGGGCTTTATTAGGCCTAGTGCATCGCCCTGGGGATCACCTGTTCTGTTTGTGAAAAAGAAGGATGCTTCAATGAGGATGTGTGTTGACTATCGCAATCTCAACGTTGTTACCATCAAGAACAAGTATCCTCTGCCAAGGATCGACGACTTGCTAGATCAGCTTCATAGTGCTAAGTACTTCTCAAAGATTGATCTCAAATCTGGTTATCATCAAATGAAAATTCACGAGGAAGACATTCCTAAAACAGCTTTCGTCACTAGCTATGGGCAGTTTGAGTTCACCGTCGTATCCTTCGGTCTCACGAATGCCCCTGTCTACTTCATGAACATGATGAACAAGGTGTTTATGGATGATCTTGACCGGTTTGTGGTGGTATTCATTAACGACATTCTAGTTTATTCATCCACTGCCGAAGAGCATGAAGCACACCTAAGAATAGTGCTGGAGAAGTTGTCCCAACACCAGCTCTATGCCAAGTTCAGCAAATGTGAGTTCTGGCTTGAAGAAGTTGCTTTTCTTGGTCATGTACTCTCAACTGATGGAGTTACTGTGGATCCTGCAAAGATTGAGGCTGTGAAACAATGGAAGCAACCTCGCAATGTGTCCGAGATCAGGAGTTTCTTGGGATTGGCGGGTTACTACCGCTGATTCATTGAGAACTTCTCAAAGATAGCTCGTCCTATGACAAATCTCTTGAAAAAGACCAACGAGTTTGAATGGACACCCGAGTGTGAGCATGGTTTCCAAACTCTAAAAGAGAAGCTCACTACCACACCTGTCCTAGCCTTACCTGATATCACTAGTGACTTTGTCATCTATTGTGATGCCTCTCGCCAAGGACTAGGTTGTGTGTTGATGCAGAATAGGAAAGTTATAGCTTATGCTTCCCGACAGCTGAAGGAGCATGAGCAACGATACCCCACTCATGATCTCGAGTTAGCAGCGGTTGTGCACGCTCTGAAGATTTGGAGGCATTATCTCATTGGCAACAAGTGTGACATATACACCAATCACAAGAGCTTGAAGTACTTTTTCACTCAAGAAGATTTGAATATGAGACAACGCAGATGGCTAGAGCTAATCAAGGACTACAACATGGAGATTCACTATCATCTAGGAAAAGCAAATGTAGTCGCAGATGCTCTTAGTCGCAAGACATATTGTCATGCTCTGTTCACCTCCACCCTGCCACCTGAGTTACAAAAAGAGATTGAAGATCTCTAGCTCAAGATAGTACCCTATGGTCTGTTGCATGAGCTTCGCATCGAGTATAATCTCACCGAGGGAATTCGTGAAGCTCAGAAAAGTTGTGAGGAAATGGAGTACATTCGAGGGTTGATGAAGCTAGGCTACAGCCCTGAATTTAGAGAGGATGAGCATGGAACCATCTGGTTCAAAGACAGAATCTATGTGCCCAACAATCCTACTTTGCGTAAGGAAATTCTGTCAGAAGCACACAACTCTAAGTACTGCATTCATCCTGGTGGTGCAAAAATGTATCAAGACGTGAAGAAGCATTTTTGGTGGAAAGGCATGAAGACAGACATTGCTAGGCATGTGGCCGAATGCGACATTTGCAACAGAGTCAAGGCCGAACATAGAAGACCTGCTAGATTACTCAAACTGCTAGACGTTCCTGAATGGAAGTGGGAGAGTACATCCATGGACTTTATTGTGGGATTGCCTTGAACCCCGCAAGGTCATGATTCCATTTGGGTAATTGTGGATCGTTTGACTAAAGTCGCCCATTTTGTGCCTGTCAAAACCACCGTTAGCGCTGAGAAGCTAGCAGATATCTATATCAAGGAGATTTTGAGGCTTCATGGAGCTCCTAAGAGTATTGTGTAGGATCATGGAGCCCAATTTATGTCCTGATTCTGGCAGTCTCTTCACGAGTCCATTAGGACTGTCCTTGATTACAGCACTGCTTACCACCCTCAAACAGATGGTCAAACAGAAAGGTTGAATCAGATTCTGGAGGATATGCTTCATGCCAGTGTTCTCAAATATGGAACAGATTGGGAGAAGTGTTTGTTTTTTACTGAATTCTCATACAACAACAGCTATCAGGCTAGTATTAAGATGTCACCCTTCCAGGCTCTTTATGGCAAACCGTGTAGAAGAGCTACACGGATAAAAGGCATTGAGACCTTGAATTCAAAGTTGGGGACTATGTCTATCTTAAAGTGTCACCACTTCATGGTACTATCGGATTCCACGTGAAAGGGAAGCTAGCTCCAAGATATGTTGGACCTAATCGTTTCTGTCAGAGAGTTGGAAAGCTGGCTTACAAGCTTGAACTACCCCCACAGTTGGTAGGAGTACATCCCGTATTCTATGTTTCGTAGTTACGCAAGTGTCTAAGGATACTAGAAGAAGAGGCAGTGACCACTGATGTGCTTGATATCCAAGATACTCTGGAATACAAAGAGCACCCCATCAAGATTTTGGGTTATGACACCAAAGAGACCCGAAGCAAGTCTATCCCTATGTGCAAGGTTCAATGGAGCACTCACACCGAACATGAAGCAACGTGGGAAGATGAGAATCAACTGCTGCTACAGTATCCTTGCCTCTTTGAAGGGTATGCCACCTCTTAAATCTCGAGGACGAGATTCCAATGAGGAGGAAGGATTGTAACAAACTAAAAATCCGAGCTACAAAATTTTTTTCGATAAAACCCTGAGTGATGTGGTGCAACATGTCATCATCTACCCCTTACCTTGCATTAACCCTAGCATGTGATGCATGGCATTGAGCCTTGTTTCAAAGTTTCAATAGTTCATGCATCATGTTTCATTAAAGGGGTGATTTGGATTTTATTTGGTTTATGTGTTGAATAATAAAAGTGACAATATAATATTTATTTTGATAAATAAATATTAAGGGGAGAATACCCTAACATTATTTGGGCCATGTATGCTCACTATTTTGTTGCACAAATTTGGCACATCACATATATATATGTATATAAAAGTAATTGACACTAAAAAAGGAAAAGAATAAAGAAAAGGAAAAAGAAAGAAGCCTTTCGGTCCGAGCAAGCAACCAGCCCAGCTAGCCCGGCCCGTTCGCAATCCCGCTCGCTCCCGCTCGTCGCGCGCCTAGCCCCACACGCAGCCCAGCAAGCCAGGCCACTGGCCCAGCCACTCGCCCGCGCGCTGCGTGGCCTAGCAAGGCCACAGGCCCAGCAAGGAACCGCGTCCGCCCGCGCGCCACGTCGTCGCCCCGCAGCCGCTGACAAGTGGACCCCATAGTGGGACCCACCCGTCATCGCGCTGCTGAGGTCACCCGACTAGATTGCTTTCCCCTCCGCGTGCCGCGCTCGCTCGTGTCAGCGCTGTCCCCCACGTTGCCACAAAGCAAGACACGCAGGCCACTCAATCCGCTCCTTCCCCGCATCAATGCACGCCCGCTTGCCACCTCGGCCGACCAGCCCTGCACAAAGCACCCATGGCCGCGGGCGGAATCCTTCGCAAGCGTGGGCACATGCGCTGCCGCCGCGGTGAGCTATGCCGCTGTAAAAGGTTTCACCACCCGACCACCGCTAGCCCCCTCTCGCTGCTCCATGGACCCCACTGAGGACTCCACCAGTGACCTGGACCCCTCTTTGGCTGCTTGATCAAGCCGGAGCCGTGATCGGCCGTTCGCCGACCACCTACCTTCACCTCTGCTCTATAAGAGCAAGCCCCGGCACCCTAGGGCTTCCCAGCCGCCGCCACCAACCCTGGTGGTGCCCAATTGCATCCTGCCAGCCTCAATTGGAGAAGAGGAGAAGGAAGGAAGAAGGAGGGAGCTGGGGAAGAAGAAAGAGCCGCTACCGGAGTTGAAAAAGAAGAGGAGCTCCGCCGTGCTGCTGTGTCAGGAGCAAGAAGGAAGAGCCATACTACAAGCCAGAGCGACAAGAACCCCAGAGCTTGGACTTGTACCACACCTCCTATCCGTGCCAGCGCCGATGAGCACCTCCTCCATGCCCCTCTTCTCGACTTTCGCCCGTGCTGGCGGCCATGGCGCTCCGTCTTGGGAGCGCGTAGGCCGAGACCTCCATCGGTCTCCCTGGACACATCCACACACACACACACGAGGCCAGCCAAGCCCCCTTGGACCATGGCATTAGGTGGATGCCGGACCGGAGCGCCGCCTTGCTAGCCGCCGTGCGCAGAGCACCGCCGTGGCGAAGTCACCCTGCCGCCTCACCGTTGTGCCTTGCCTGCCAATGACCTCGGATCCACGCTCGCCTTGATGAGACGGACCCCATGGGCACCCTAGCTCCGTGTTGCTTCACTGGAGCATCATTCCCGAGTCGCCTTGCCAGACGTCATGCCCGTGCACCGCCGCTCTGGAACGCCGCCATTCACCATTGTTCCCCACCGTCTCCAACCACCGCAAGGATCAAGAAGAGGCCGAGGAGTTCCGCTGTGATGTGCTGCATCGATTGGACAAGGAGATGGAGGCCATGGACCCTCCCTAAGTGCTGTTGCCGTGAACCGAGGACCCACTGGAGCTCCGCCACAGGAGTTGCTGCCCGCGCAGACTCCGCCGTGTGTTTTGGTCACCACCGGTGCCTCGGGCAGGTGCTGTGTGACTCAAATCGCACATCTATGCCACCAATTGGAGCTGGAGAGACTTGGTGTGAAGTGTACACCAAACGCCGTCACCGCCAAGCCGCCGTTTGCCATGGAGTTCATCACCGGAGGCCAAGCCGTCGCCTTGAAGCCCATCAACGTGACCGTTGTGAAGTCCTGAAGCCGATGGGCGGGTTAATGGCGTCGGAGATCCACTGTGGCACCGAGAATCGCGGTTTCCCAGCCGTCAGCAAGCCACGCCATCAGGCCATGGAGGACAGAGGAAGGGGATGAGCTGGTGGGCCAGAAGATGGACGTGGTCCACATGAATCGTGTCGCTGATAGTGGGACCAGGAGGAGCCGGTGCACCATGAACCAAGTTGTGGACCGCGTGAACCCAGGCGTGGACCGGATGCACCCGGCGTACATGGACCCGAGTCGCTGACCAGTGGACCCCACGAGCATCGGTTCACCGGGGACCGAACCAAGCCGAGCCATGAGCTGTGAGCCGAGTCATGAGCCATGAGCCGAGCCGTGAGCCGAGCCTGGACCCACCAATTAGTGATGATGTCAGCATTGATGTCATGTGGACACCACCTATCAGTTGACCATTGACCGATGACGTCAGCGTGATGTTAGCATGACGTCACCCCGGACCCACCTGTCTGTCGGGTACTGGAAAAGGGGTACCCCAAACCCTTGATTAACTGGGCGGATCCTCGAAGTCAGCAACACAAGCCCTCCAACGACATCCCTCATTACCACTCAGAAATCCACAAACTAAAGCATGCTGGACCGGCCCACGAACGGGCGTCGACAGCCCAAGGCCACAACCTGCTCGACGGACCACCGCACGGACCGAGACTGTACTCTCGAGGGTGTGACTCGGGCGACCCCTCGAGGACGAAACTTCGCCCAGGCGAACGGGCCGGCCTCGAAAATAAAACCTCGCCCGTGCAAATAGGCAACCCTCGAGCATGGTAAAACCCTCAGCTACCTACTCCCAGTACAGATCCAGGCGCATTCAATGCATTTTACCTGCTCCCACCTAACCGCATGGCCACAGTTACCGAAACAGCTACGGGTAGGGCAGTCAAATCCTGCTTTTACCGCCCATACCCTAGAATCCCATGGATCATACCTGACTGCCGTGCCATACCGAGCACTGTGCCCTGTCCAGCACCCCCTCGAGACGCATATTCCCCGCATATCCTGGGATTTGACCTTATCCGATGAGCCTCGACCCCGTCAACCGTCAGCCCTTGACATCGTCACGCCAATCCTCAAGCCAGACTTCAACAACTTTGGTCAACACTTCAACAACTATCGACGCGATGGCCACAGGGCTTCTCATACTGACGTACACCTCTACAGTGGCACCGACATGATCAGCATCAACATCATATGTCACCAACTACATGAGCCCCAAAAACATGTACTCCTGTGCCCCTCCTTCACCTATAAAAGGAGGAGCCAGGACTTTAGCTAAAGGAGGATCCGAGAGCACCATACGCTAAGGCTTAGATCACAGAACAACACTGTGAGACAGTGTGGAGAGCTAAGTGCCCGAAATGCTCGAGCTCAAGCCCACACTTCTCACACCCGCTTGTATTCACCCCTGTACTAGCGCTTCAGTGCAAGATAAAACGAACTATCCCCACCGCTGGACGTAGGGCCTTCTTTGCCCGAACCAGGATAAATTGCCGTGTCCTTGCATTACCCACCGGATTAAGGGAGCACACAATTACGAATTTACTCGTTGGTGCTGACCCCCGGGGTCGAAACACCGATAGTTGGCGTGCTAGGTAGGGGTCCTGCGTGTTACCAATGATTTCCCGCCATTCTTTTCGGATGGGCGACTCTGTTTCACCACTTCCTCGTGCTACGATGATCTAGTTCGGGAGCTTGGAGTTCATGTCCCTCAGACAGGGCTATGACATGACCCTACTCTCGATCAGTGACCCAAGCGGAGGTCGCAGTGTGCCCCCACGCTTAGGAGGGGCCACTCATCGGTCTCACCACCATGCGGCCGCAACCAGAAGGAGGCGCGATCGACGCCGTCATCGCCATCAACCTGAGTCAAGATTGGTGCCCGCTGCATTCCCCTTGCTCCTGACCGATGATGAGGAGCCGTTTGTTGGGGGATTATCTGACCTAAGTTCAGGAGCAGAGGATGGACCGGCAAGGCTCCACGACAACCTCAACTTCACCTTCGCAAGGCACTCATTGAGGGAGCCTGGTAGAGCTCCACCGATGCGCACAACCCCCACTACATCGAGCCTACTTCCGCATGAGCTGTTCGAGCATCGTTGACGGTTCCCATTCGGCCTTAACAATGCTACAAAGGCATTCTCGACCTTGACCCATGCCAACATGAGCACGATAGGGACCGCCCAGGTGCCCGTCAACTGTTACCCTCAAGCAAGCCAGAACATTGTCGCGGTGGCTATGCTTCTTCACAATATGCCCGCGCCATCCAACTCGCAAGCTCGACGGGTACAACGCGAGATCGAGTGTCTCCTCCAAGTTGCTGCTGTTCAAAAAGTCGAGAGGTCAGCCTCAAGCTGTCAAGGGGCAGCTTCTGAACCACAGGATGAGCCCTCCTGGCCCAAAAGGGAGGGCTCGGTCAATCAAGAGGTGGCCCCCTGAGCGAAGAAGACACCAGCCCGAGATCGTATCATCGACAACCGCGCCCCGCGTGACGTGCGCCTCGATATCATTGAGAGCCACAACCGTGAACACGGGGACGCCGAGGATCGAGGGTACAACGCCCATCATGGGGACGTTACGACAACGATGAAGACCGACGGGCCCCGGAGCCACCGGGTCCCCGAGTTTTTAGCAGGAGGATCTGCAACGCCCGGCTACCCAACAAGTTTCGACCCCCCACGAGCGTCATCAAGTACAACAGTGAAACCAAACCCAAGCTTTGGCTAGCCGATTTTCAACTGGCTTGTCAGGCAGGCGAGGCACGTGATGATCGTGCGATCATACGTCACCTTCCCCTATTCCTATCCGACACCACGCGTAGGTGGCTCGAGGAGCTTCCCCCTGACTAGATTCACGACTGGGTCGACCTGGTCCGGATCTTCGAGGGGAACTTCAAGGGAACCTACATGCATCCTGGAAACTCCTGGGAACTGCGCAACTACAAGCAGAAACTAGGGGAGTCTCTGCGTGACTTCGCTCAGCATTTCTCCAAGCTCCAAACTAAACTCCCCCACATCTCTGATCTCGACGTAATTCTAGCATTTGTTGCGGGTACGACCTGCAAGGACCTAGTTTGTGAGTTGGGGCGCAACCACCCCAACACCGTTGATGAGCTCATGGATGTGGTCACCAACTATGCGGCTGGCAAGGAGGCGGTCGGAGCCTTCTTCAATGACGAAAACGACAAGAGGAAGGCACCGGCAGTCAATGTCGGGGGCTCAAACAAAGGTTCGAAGAAGAACAACAACAAGAAGAAGAAGAATCAGCAAGGCAAGCGTGAGGGTGCAGATGACGATCTCATCACAGCAGCCGAATGCAAAAAACCTCGGGGTCCCCCCGAGGGGGCCATCTTTGACAAGATGCTCGAGGAGCCCTGCCCTTATCATAGGGACGGAGCAAAACATAAGCTCAAGGACTGCCACATTCTTCAAAAGCACTTTGAGCAACTGGGCATCAAGAAGGGTGATGACAAGAAAGACCAGGGCGGCAATGAGGGAGACAACGGGGAAGATGAAAAATTCCCCGAAGTCTACGACTGCTACATGATCTACTGAGGCCCCTCGACCCAGCTCACGCCTCGACAGCGCAAGAGGGAGCATTGAGAAGTCTTCTTCGTCCATGGCGACCATCCGGATCGCGTCCCCAACCCCGAGGCCTATCCGCTCATCGTTGAACCAATCATCGTCAACATCCGCCTCTCAAAGGTCCTCATGGACGGCGGCAGCAGCCTGAACATCATCTACCTCGAGACCCTTGACCTCCTGGGAGTCAAGAGGTGCCAACTCCAACCTAGCGCCGGGGGCTTCCATGGCGTCGTACCAGGGAAGAAGGCTCTTCACATCGGCCGCATTGACCTTCCTGTCTGCTTTGGCACCCCCGCCAACTTCAGGAAAGAAACCCTCACCTTCGAGGTGGTCGGGTTTCATGGAACTTATCATGCCATCGTCGGCTGATCGACCGGGCTACGCGCAATTCATGGTGATCTCAAACTACACCTACCTTAAGCTCAAGATGCCAGGACACAGAGGCATCATCACCATCGGCTCCTCCTACGAGCACGCGTACAACTGCGATGTCAAATGCATCGAGTACGAAGAGGCCGTTGAGCAAAGTGCAATGATGGCTTCGACTCTCGAGCGCCTTGTCGACGAGGTGCCTGAACCTAAGCGTCACACTGGCAGCTTCGAGCCAGCAGAAGACACCAAGAAAATCCCCCTCGACCCGAGCTGCTCCGGTGAGAAGGTACTAAAGATCGGTGCCAACCTCAGGAGCAAATAGGAAGCAGTGCTCATCAACTTTCTCTGCGTGAACACCGATATGTTTGTGTGGAGTCCTTCGGATATGCTAGGCATACTGAGGGAAGTCGCCGAGCATGCCTTGGAGATCCGAGCCGGGTCTAGACCGGTGAAGCAACGCCTGTGCCGCTTCGACGAGGAGAAGCGCAGGATCATCAGCGAGGAAGTAGACAAGCTTTTGGTGGCTGGATTCATCAAGGAGGTTCATCACCCTGAATGGTTAGCTAATCCCATGTTAGTTAAGAAAAAGAATGGAAAAATGTGGATGTGTGTTGACTATACTAGTTTAAACAAAGCATGTCCAAAAGTTCCATTTCCTTTACCACACATTGATCAAATTGTTGACTCTACCGCGGGATGTGAAACCCTCTCATTCCTTGATGCTTATTCCAGCTACCATCAAATCAAGATGAAGGAGTCTGACCAGCTCGTGACTTCCTTTATCACACCTTTCGGCATGTACTGCTACGTCACCATGCCCTTCGGCCTTCGAAACGCGGGGGCGACGTATCAGCGATGCATGCTCCATGTCTTCGGTGAACACATAGGCAACACGATCGAGGCCTATGTCAATGACATTGTGGTCAAATCCAAAAAAGTCAACAACCTCATCCATGACCTTGAAATCGCATTCGGATGCCTTCGAGCCAAGAATATAAAACTAAACCCTGAGAAATGTGTCTTTGGAGTGCCTCGGGGCATGCTCCTCAGATACATTGTCTCCCAGCGCTGAATCAAGGCCAACCCCAAGAAGGTCGCAGCCATCACGCGAATGGTCCGATTTGAGATCTCAAGGGCGTACAGAAGGTCACGGGCTACCTCGCGGCTCTCAACCGTTTCATCTCACAATTGGGGGAAAAGGCCTTGCCCTTGTACCGCCTCTTGAAAAAATCCAAATGCTTCGTATGGCCGCGGAGGCCGAGGAGGCCCTCGATAAACTCAAGAGCATGCTGACCTCCTCGATCAGTGACGTTGACTGAACTACCCGAGCCCCTCCTCCTCTACGTCGCCGCGACCACTCAGGTGGTAAGCATGGCCATAGTGGTCGAGAGGCAAGAGGAAGGGCACACCTTGCCTGTCCAGTGGCCGGTCTACTTCGTCAGTGAAGTGCTTTCAGAAACAAGATCCGCTACCCACAGGTGCAAAAGCTACTCTACGCCATCATCCTTACGCGTCGTAAGCTCCAGCATTACTTCCTCAGCCACCCGGTTACCATGGTGTCTTCTTTCCCCTTGGGGGAGATCATCCAAAACCGGGAGGCTGCTGGAAGAATTGCTAAGTGGTCGGTCGAGCTCATGGGTGAGACCATCACCTACGCACCACGAAAGGCCATCAAATCTCAGGTGCTGGTGGATTTCATCGCTGAGTGGACCGACACCCAGTTGCCACCAGTTCAAATCCAAGCCGAGCTATGGATGATGTACTTCGACGGGTCACTCATGAAGACAGGAGCAGGCGCTGGCTTGCTCTTCATCTCACCCCTCAGAGTCCACATGCACTACGTCATTCGCATCCACTTTGCCGCTTCCAATAACATTGCAGAGTACGAGGCTCTTGTCAATGGGTTGCGTATTGCCCTTGAACTCGAGGTTCGACGCCTAGACGTTTGAGGTGACTCACAACTCATCATCGACCAAGTGATGAAGGACTTGAGCTACCACGATGCCAAGATGGAAGCCTACTGCAAAGAAGTGCGCAAACTGGAAGACAAGTTCCACAGCCTCAAGCTCAATCATATTGCTCGACGCTACAACAAAGCTGCGGATGAGCTCGCAAAGATTGCATCAACTCGAGGTATTGTCCCTCCGGACGTATTCTCGAGAGACCTCTTCGAGCCCTCCGTCAACTTGGGCTCGAGGGATGGTACCGCACCCTCGACACTTGAACCCCTTGCCTCGACCGAGGCCCCCTCGACTGGGGCTGAGGTCATGGAGATCGAGGGGACACCTCCTCCATCGAACCCACCTCTGGATTGGTGAGTCCCTTTCCTCGACTGCCTCATTCGAGGGGAACTCCCAAAAGACTGGACTGAGGCTCACCAAATCACATGACAGGCCAAGTCCTATGTCATCTATGATGATGGCAAGGAACTCTACAGGCGAAGCCCATCAGGCATCCTCCAGCGCTGCATCACTATCGAGGAAGGCAGGAAGCTCCTCGAGGACATACACTCGGGGGCTTGTGGCCACCACGCAGCACCGAGGACCCTCGTTGGCAACACCTTTGAACATGGTTTCTACTGGCCAACCGCCATTTCTGATGCCATTAACATTGTCTGCTCATGCAAGGGGTGCCAATTCTACGCCAAGCAGACGCACCTCCCAGCTCACGCCCTACAGATGATCCCCGTCACCTGGCCGTTCGCGGTCTGGGGGCTCGACATCGTGGGGCCTCTCAAGAGGACCACCAAGGGGTACACGCACCTACTTGTTGCTGTTGATAAGTTTACTAAGTGGATCGAGGTCCTGCCTATTGGCAACATCTACTTCGAGCGGGCGGTCGAGTTCTTTACCGACATCATCCATCGCTTTGGGGTCCCGAACGTCATCATCACTGACAACGGCACATAGTTCACTGGCAAGAAGTTCTTGGATTTCTGAGATCACCATCACATCTGTGTGAACTGGTTTGCAGTTTCTCATCCTCGAACTAACAGCCAAGTCGAGCGAGCTAATGGCATGATTTTGCAGGGCCTCAAGCCGAGAATCTTCAACCGCCTTAACAAGCACAGAAAGAAATGGGCCACGAAGCTGCCTTTGGTCCTATGGAGCTTAAGGACAACACCTATTCGAGCCACAGGGTTCATACCATTCTTCTTGGTCTATGGGTCCGAGGCCGTCCTCCCTACTGATCTCGAGTATGGTTCCCCTCGACTAAAGACCTATAGCGAGCAAACCAACGAAGAAGCCCTCGCAAACGCCGTTGACCAGCTTGAAGAGGCTCGAGACATGGCGCTGATTAACTCCACGAGGTATCAACAGAAACTTTGATGCTACCACGACAAACACGTGCGCTCGAGGGACTTCCAAGTTGGAGACCTCGTCCTACGTCGACGATAGAACAACAAGGGGCGTCACAAGCTGACTCCACCATGGGAAGGTCCATACACTGTAGCCGAGGTGCTGAAGCCCAGAACATACAAACTGGCAAACAACAAGGGTGAAACCTTCACCAACACATGGAACATCGAACAACTACGTCATTTCTACCCCTAGGGCACCGATGCCGTTGTACATTCTCGCATGTTTTATACATTTTCGCATGACAAATATAAGAAGTACTTTCAATTATAAGTTCAAACTTATTATTATACATGCAAGAGGTAGCCTTGACCCTGTCTCGCCAGAGTTGAGCCTCCCTCAGGGGCTAATTGGGGGGAACCCCCTAAGTTCCTAAAAAATATGAATGATTTTTCAAACAATCGAGCGTCTCCTTTTGCTTCGTAACTAAGTAGAAAATGCCTCGAACTCCCTTGAGGTCGATGAGGGCTGTCAAGCCGGGAGCTCTCCTATGCCCCAGGGCTATGGTACCTCCACTCACTCCCCCCTCGAGGGATACGAGCATGCGTCGAACACTTAGTCAAAAAGCAAAGGTCAGATGATCAAAGCTCGAGTGTCTCTTCTTTCCTTCGCTTTGACGCGCTTCACGACTAAGAAGAAAATGCCTTGAATTCCCTAAGGGTTGAGGGCTGTCGAGCCGGGAGCTCTCCTATGCCTCTGGGCTACGGTACCTCCACTTGCTCCCCCCTCAAGGGATAAGAGCACGCGTCGAACACTTAGTCAAAAAAGCAAAATCTAGGCGAAAGAAAACAGAGAAGGCTCAAACTTGAAATATCCAAATGCATTATGATAGATGCATAGATGTTTTAAAGGCCCTCGAGGCCACACTAAATGCAAGTTACAAAAACTAACTTATTTACACGGGCACCTTCGCCCAGTTTTATAGGCCCGCTCCGCTGTCTCCGTCGCCGCCCTCCTAGACGGTGTACCCTTCATCTTCAGGGGGAGGACTTCATCCTCGAATAGCTTCGCCAATGCTTCCCCCGGCCTCTCGGCATCCTGGATCAGCCCCCAGCATCGCTCCTCATTCTTGGCATCAGTCTTCAAGATGTCAGGGACGAAGCCTTGGGCAACGATGTCCATGTCGAAGATGAAGCCGGAGGAAACCACCGCCAGCGCGCGCTTCACGCCGGTGTGGAGCGCCTCTCGCACGTGATCCCGAAGGGTGGCATCGAGGTGGTAGAGCCAGATGACGAGCGCGGCCCTCAGGACATCTTCTTCAGCCACCTCGATGGGCTCGACCTCCCAGGAGGTACAGAGCCTGTTGATGGCAACCCGGCTGAGAAGCGCCCCCTCCACCATGAGGCTCTCCTGTAGCGCCTTGACGGTGACCTGAGTAGAGAGCAGCTCAGACTCAAGGCCTGAAAGACAAAACAAGAGTTAAAAAAGTCACACAGAAAGAAAAAGGTCAAAGCCCACCAAGGAACTCACTGGCACAGCGGGTCTGGAGGGCGCTGCGGTCCTCCAGCATGGTGTCGCACTCCTCCCGAGCCTCATCTCACTCCCACTGGGCCTCCTTGAACATTCGAGTCAAGTCAATCTTCTCGCACCGGAGGGTCTCGAGGGCGCCACCAGCTAAGATGATGGCTTGCTCCTTCTCTCGAAGGGTGGCCTTCATCGCCTTGAGCTTGGCGTCCAGGCTGTCGGCTCGACCCTTCTCCTCCTTGACCAAGGTGAAGAGGGTGTCGCACACCATGGAAACCTGAGCTAGACTGGCCTTGAGCTAGCAGATACACTCCATGGAGCCTCAGGCCTCCTCTGCGAACAGCTTGACGTGCTCTTGAGCACGAGCGCCATCGCTCTTGGTCTCCTCCACTTCGCCCCTGGCCGCGTCGACCTCCTCCTTGACCTGCCAGAGCTCCTCCTTGACTCAGGTGGCTTTGCCTCGAGCTGCCTCGGTGTCCTCCTTCACCTGGGCAGCCTCCTTCTTGGCCCTGGCGGCCTCCTCCCTGGCCCGTTTCACCTCCTCCTCGACCTCGGCCACCCTGCTCTACGCAGAACAGCCAGCCTTGAGATGGCAAAGCACTTCCTCCTGGCTGTTATGCATTTAAGGGAGGAAGTATGACTTGGAGTGGGAACGCCTTCGCAAGTCCTAGAAATAGGAAATCGA
This sequence comes from Bothriochloa decipiens, assembly GCA_023333625.1. Taxonomy (NCBI): domain Eukaryota; kingdom Viridiplantae; phylum Streptophyta; class Magnoliopsida; order Poales; family Poaceae; genus Bothriochloa; species Bothriochloa decipiens. Next base: position 55,208,370 of record CM041635.1, on the reverse strand, counting down.
GGGTTAAGGCGATCCATATGGGAAAAGCCAAAAACTGTATGTGATCCAAACGGGGACTTACCATAAGACTCTAGTTGAGATTCCCAATGAGCTCGACACCTAGCTTGAGGAAGTGCTGCAGCCACGCCCAGGACTGCTCCACGCCCTCCCAGGGCTCGACCTCCGTCGGGTCATCCATCTTGATCCCAGGAGCGCTAGAGTCCTCGAGCTCCTGGAGCAAGACACACTCCTTGCCCTAATGAGAGAAGAGCGTCTTGACCTTGGTTCGTGCTAAGGACTCGATCTCCTCCACAACATCGCGTGGGGTGCCGTGGTGCTCCGCCAACTCGGCTGTGGTGGGGAACTCCGATGCGCCGCCGGTGCCTCCCAGCTCGGGGTCGGATGTTGACCTCCTCCTCAATGGGCCAGGAGCCCCCAACGTGATGGCAGCCGCCGTCTCCTTCGACTGCTTCGCCTGTGGATAGCTATGGTGGCTGGCTCGACACTGGCTTAGGCATCTCCTGAGGTGACAGAGGGGATGAGGCCGTCGCTTCCTCCAACGCCATGTCCTGTGGTGTTGGCAGGTCCACCATCGACACATCTGCCGGTGGGCTCGTTGCTGAGGTCTCCTCCTCAAGCTGTGTCGAGGGTTTCAACGCTGCTTCTTGTAGCAGCTCATCGAGGGTGACCATGGACACCCACTATTTTGGGAGTCCTGAGGTCTCCTCCCCCTCTGACAGCTTGGGCGGCTACTGCGCCGATAGGTCCGGCAGTGTCACGTCCCCTAGCAGTGTCTGCTGCTCCTGATGGTGCTGGGGCCATTCCCCGGTCACCTCCTCCTTCTGCCACTCCTGTGGCTCCTTCTCCTCCTGCTGCATCCGTGGCAGCTCCTGCTTTCGCTGAGCCTCCAACTCACGTAACCCTATCGGCCACGGCTTTCGCTCCCCGTCGAAGGGGGGGTGATGGCCTCCTCACCCTCGAGGTCGATGAGGGCTACCTCCATTCCTGGCTCATGGCCCTTGGGGGCTCCAGCCTCGGGCATGGAAGCAGAGACCTCGGGCTGGCCCAGGTCAGGGGCTCCCGATGCCGGGGCTCTGCTCTCTGGCGTTGGGCTGAGCTTGGGGACCACGAACATCGACATGAGGGAGGCACTCCCCCCTCCTGAATCTTCCTTGGCTTAGAGTTGCCGCCCGTCATGGCCCCCGAGTCGCTCAACCCTGCAGAAAGAGCAAAACCTGTCAGCCTACCGCAAGCCATAGCCCCAAGGGCTAAGGACAGCCACCTCGCCTCCCATAGTGCCAAGGGCCTCGACGTCGCACCTGTGGCCAAGGCCCTCATCTTCATGGCCGCGTCCACCCTAAGCCACTTAGCCGGCACAAGGGTCGCCCCCTCGATGCGGTGCTTTGGCCTAGATAGAAAGCAGGATAGTAGAGAACTTAATGAACCACAGAATGGGGAAGCAACGAGAAGAGACTTAAATCGACAACACTTACCCAAAGGGGATAGAGGCCTTTTGGGTCCCCCTCGAGCCGCCAGCAGACCTCGAGGCCCCACCCGAGGCTGAGCTCCTCCCAGGGCTAGGGTTGCTAGGGGCTGTCAGTGAGGTCGCCGTGCCTCCCTGCTCCGAGAGGCCTCCTGGGCACGTCCCTACTCCGCCCGCGCCGATGACCAGGACTGGGTCTCCTGGGTCGAAGTGAGTGGGGTCCTGCCACGAGCACGACGGGAGGAGGACGAACCCCCCAAGTCGAGGGGTTGGTCAACCTTTCCCTCACTAGCGCTCCAAGGCCGTAGTCATCGGGAGAGGGGCGCACTGCTCCGACGCACCTTCCTGCACCGAAAGACGGTCAGTAGGGGAGGAACCAGACAGAAGGGGCTCAAGACATCCTGCCACCCCTTTGACATCATCATCATCATCCTCATCTCCCTCATCCACGGAGGGAGACTCCTCCTCCGGGAGCCCGTCACGCCTCTGCTGTGCACGGCGCTTCTCGCTCTTTTCATGCTCCCAGAGCTTCTTGTCCTTTTTCTTCATCTCCTCATCCTTGTGCCTCTTTTCTTGCTGGGTGTTGAATCATCTCACCTGATGATCAGGAGCATCCTTCCTGAATAGGAGCCTCGATCTCCGGTAGTTGATTCTCCCCTACACAAAAACATTCGGTTGCGAGGACAAGAGTAAGGAAAAAAGGGGATGAAACGTAAACGCGAAAGGCATGGGTCAAGGCACTCACCAGGTCGAGGCACGCCTTCTCCGGCTGCATAGGGAGACAGTTGACATCCTCTGCCCTGAACGAACCTGAAACCATCCCCTTCACCCACACAATGATCTCCGTGGCGGATATCCCCTTGCTGGACATCCGGCATTTCTTGAGCACCTCGGGCGCTACCTCAGGGAGCATCTTGTCCAACCGTAGCGGGCGCTCCATCAGGGGGAGCACCCATCAACTGTGGAAGGCTGAGACCACCACACCCGCCGTCAGGCCTGCCTCTCGAAGGGTCCTCATCGCGGCAACGAGGGGACGAAGTCAACATTGAAGATCCCCCATCACACCGTGCGGATAGTTAAATGGTCGCTCGGTGATGATCGGCCCGGTGTATGGTGGGAGGTAGCCTCCATCATTGCGGAGGTAGAACCATTGCTCGTCCCACCGGGAATGGTTGGACATCAACCCAGTGGGGATGTACTCGCACGGCACCTCTGACTTGCCTGTCTTCAACATGAGGTTGAGGCAGCCTGCTCTGATGATCCGCCTCATGCCTGACCCCACCGGAGAGGTGAAGCACTCCCCCTTGTAGAGATGGAGCCACAGCTCCCAATGGGCGCCATCCCTAAGTAGCCCTCACAAACGGCCGCGAAGATGGTGGCGTTGGAGATGGCATTGGGGGAGAAGTGTTGGAGCTCAACGTCGTAGAAGTTTGTCAGCCCTCGCATGAACTCGCTCGGGGGCACTCCGAGCCCGTGCCAGTGGTACTTGAGGAAGCTCACCACGTAGCCCTCCGGCGGGTTTGGCTCGGGGTGGCTCTTCGGCGGCGCGATCCACTCCGACCGAGTCAAATTGGTGATGGGATGGAGAAGTCCTTCCCTCACCAACTCATTCAGCCTCTATCGCATCACAGTCGACGGGCGCTAGGGTTAGGCAGGCTGGAAGATGGGGGCCATGGCAGCGGTAGCGGCACGAATCCGTTTGATGGGTTCGGTGGCGGCGATGACATGGATCTCCTCGGCAGACGGGTGACCGAGAAGGTTCCCAATCGCAATTTCTTGCTCTAAGTTCCTACCCTCGCGCAGGAAAGCAGGGACTCGGGAGCACTAGCGGTGGTGAAGGCAAGGTGGCAAAGGTAGGGGTGAACAGCACCTATCCCCTCTGGTCTTATACCCAGGAAGAGCAACGGATGGAATCCGATGGAAGAAAAAGGTAACTCCCCATAGTTAATGCGTTTACCTAACCGTTCCCCCTTGATTCTTGGCCGGATACATGTGTCACGCCTCAGGCAATTAGTCATTGCCCGGGCCTGCCATGATCTCGACCACCACACCGTTTAACCTTCCTCCTCAAAAGACGCGTCTGATGGTAAGAGAAACAAATGTTACTTATCAGTGGATTCCTCTAGGAGAAGGTAAAGAGGCTCTGGCCCCACAACAAGCCTTGAGGGAGCGAAGGCTGCCCTTGACCAGGGTTCAACAGCCACCCTCAAGCACCCAAGTCAGGGGTGACCAAGGGGGAGCCAACACGAGGCCCCGCTCAAGAACGAACACTCGAGACCCCTTTGGACATATCCAAGGCAAAATGCTATGGACTTTTATGGAATCCCCCCGAAGAGAGGCATTGAGCCACCGAGACCTATCGAATAGAATCGGTATCCATAGGTCCATTGTGTTTTGCTTTAATGAGACCGCCTCCGGGCCTCCTGCCGACCTCTATCTAACGAGGAATGGGCTCTCACTTGGATTTTCCTGTTATCAGCTCACTGAGAACTTCGAGGCTTGCCCTATTGAGGGTAGTCCGATGCTTCTTGCCTCACGTCGAATCGAAAGGACTCATGAGATGAACACCAAGGCCGGCAACGCCCCAGATGCATGAGGCTTGGGAGCTCGACCGTGCCCGGCACCCCTCGACGAAAGAGGGTTGGAAATCCCCCGAAGAGGTAAATGGGCTTCGGCCCCACAACAAGCCTTGAGGGAGCAAAGGCTGGCCCTCGACCAGGGTTCGACAGCTGCCCTCGAGCACCCGAGTCAGGGATGACCAAGGGGGAGCCAACATGAGGCCCCGCTCGAGAATGAACTCTCGAGACCCCTTTGGACATATTCAAGGCGGAATGCTACGGACTTTTATGGAATCCCCCTGAAGGGAGGCATCGAGCCACCGAGACCTATCGAATGGAATCGGTATCCATAGGTCCATTGCGTTTTGCTTTAATGAGACCACCTTCGGGCCTCCTGCCGACCTCTATCGAATGAGGAATAGGCTCTCACTTGGATTTTCCCGTTATCAGCTCACTAAGAACTTCGAGGCTCGTCCTATCGAGGGTAGTCCGATGCTTCTCGCCTCACATCCGATCGAAAGGACTCGTGAGATGAACACCGAGGCTGGCAACCCCAGCCGCACGAGGCTCGTGAGCTCAACCGTGCCTGGCACCCCTCGACAAAAGAGGGTTGGAAATCCCCTGAAGAGGTAAATGGGCTCCGGCCCCACAACAAGCCTCGAGGGAGCGAAGGCTGGCCCTCGACCAGGGTTCAACAGTCGCCCTCAAGCACCCAAGTCAGGGATGACCAAGGAGGAGCCAACACGAGGCCCTGCTCAAGAATGAACTCTCGAGACACCTGTGGACATATCCAAGGTGAAAAGCTATGGACTTTTATGGAATGCCCCCAAAGGGAGGCATTGAGCCGCCAAGACCTATCAAATGAAATTGGTATCCGTAGGTCCATTGCGTTTTGCTTTAATGAGACCGCCTCCCAGCCTTCTGACAACCTCTATCGAATGAGGAATGAGCTCTCACTTGGATTTTCCTATTACCAGCTCACTGAGAACTTCAAGGCTCTCCCTATCGAGGGTAGTCCGACGCTTCTTAGCTCATGTTCGATCGAAAGGACTCGTGAGATGAACGCCGAGGCCGGCAATGCCCCAGCCGCATGAGGCTCGGGAGCCTGACCGTGTCTGGCACCCCTCAATGAAAGAGGGTCAAAAATCCCCTGGGCGCTTGATGTTCTGACATATGCCTCGATAAAGCGCCATGACTCCAATTCAGGTCCATACCCGACTGGATGAGCACCCCTCGACCAAAGACAAATAAAGCCCTTGAAGGAGTCTCCCAACTCCTCTGAGGCCTTGGGGGCTACCCCCGCGGGGGACGCTCATGCCCCCCATGGAAAGATCTAAACCACACCTCACTCCTGACTCTTGACCCCCTGCCCGAGTGCCAGCACCCACGCAGGGGCCCGGGGACTACTGTCGGGTACCTGGAAAAGGGGTACCCCAAACCCTCGATTAACTGGGTGGATCCCCAAAGTCAGCAACGCAAGCCCTCCAACGACATCCCTCATTACTGCTCAGAAATCCACAAACTAAAGCATGCTAGATGGGCCCATGAACGGGCATCGATAGCCCAAAGCCACAACCTGCTCAACGGACCACCGCACGGACTGAGACTGTACTCTCGAGGGTGCGACTCGGGTGAACCCTCGAGGACAGAACTTTGCCCGGGTGAACGAGCCAGCCTCAAAGATGGAACTTCACCTGTGCAAATGGGCAACCCTCGAGCATGGTAAAACCCTCGGCTACCTACTCCCAGTACGGATCCAGGCGCATTCAATGCATTTTACCTACTCCCGCTAATCGCATGGCCACAGTTACCGAAACAGCTGCGGGTAGGGCAGTCAAATCCTGCTTTTACCGCCCATAGCCTAGAATCCCGTAGATCGTACCTCACTGCCGCGCCATACCGAGCACTGTGCCCTGTCCGGCAACCCCTCGAGACGCATATTCCCTACATATCCTGGGATTTGACCTTATCCAATGAGCCTCGACCCCCTTGAGCGTCGTCCCTCAACACCGTCATGCCAACCCTCGAGCGAGACTTCAACAACTTCGGTAAACACCTCAACAACTATCGACGTGACAGCCATAGGGCTTCCCATATCGACGTACACCTCTACAACAGCACCGACATGATCGACATCAACTTCATACGTCACCAACCACGTGAGCCCCAAAAACATATACTCCTGTGCCCCTCCTTCGCCTATAAAAGGAGGAGCCAGGACTTTAGCTAAAGGAGGATCCGAGAGCACCATACGCTAAGGCTTAGATCACAGAACAACATCGTGAGACAATGTGGAGAGCTAAGCGCCCAAAACGCTCGAGCTCAAGCCCACACTTCTCACACCCGCTTGTATTCACCCCTGTACTAGCGCTTCGATGCAAGATAACATGAACTATCCCCCCGCTGGACGTAGGGCCTTCTTTTCCCAAACTAGGATAAATCACCGTGTCCTTCTTGCATTACCCACCAGATTAAGGGAGCACGCAATTACGAATTTACTCGTTGGTGTTGACCCCCGGGGTCGAAACACCGACACTGTCAGACCTCCGTTGACCCAGCCAACGCTGACATCAGCATGACGTTAGCGTGATGTCATCCACCACGTCAGCCGCCGTGTTGACCCAGTTGACCCGCGCGTGACATGTGGCCCAATCAGAAGCTGCCACATGTCAGCACCAGAACAAACCGCCCTTTTTCTTTTTCAGAAAATGGTTAAATCTTTGAAAAATCATAACTAATTCATACGAGCTCAGAAAAATGCGATCCACATATCCAAATTTTCTATAAATCGAGCCCTATCTATCTAAGCTATGTTTGAGTGCATTTGGATCTTTTATTTGGCATTCATTCTTTGTGCTAATCTATAGGGGTCGCTCCCGCGACCAATAATTCTTGTTACAGGCTCGAGCGAGGACAGGTCTGACGACAGTGACTACCAGGAGAAGTCAGACAGCTACATCAGTGAAGGTGCCACACCTCACCCAACCTCGTAAATCCCATTACGCATGGCAAATGTAGTATGGCTAGTGCTTTAATTCCTGTTGCTGTAATGTTTTGCCCGCACTAGGATTGCATGATAGATTATTATTTGATGAGCCCTACCTTGTTGTAAACTTTCACCTGCTTACCCACTGTTATGTTAGCCACTTGCTTATCTGCTATATTTTATATATATATACTTCACTTTCTTACATTTTGATGTGACGTGATGAACCCCAGGAAGGCCTGGAGGGTGCCAGGCTTGATGTGTGTGTTGATGGATTAGATGGGCATGTGAGCTGATGATGCTGTATTTGGGTTGGCTTGGAACTTACGGCAGGGAGTAGGGTGAGGGTTGAGTCAATCGAGCCGGGATCTACAACGAGCTTTTGGAGCAAGTCTTGCCGGGGAATGGATCTAGACATTCCCATGAAAAGGGCCTATGGCGGGCTAACTGAGATGTGATGGTGGTCTTTGGGTGTGATCCTCTGAGAGGTGGAGCCCGGGACAAAGGTGCCATGGTAGCATATTATAGATAAACCCTGATGAAGATATCCCGGTTTGGTTAAACTTAGGAACTGCTGTGTTGGTATCCGAACTACTTTCCACTCGCTCTCCATGGGGGGGGAGACGGCCGAACTGCTGGATAGATCAATGCCATTACTGCTAGGCGAGTAGTGATAGGAAGGTATATGTTTGGGACGGAGCTAACACCCTTCTAAGATGATCGTGGCACCCCCTTTGGGAGCGGGTACATGCCATGGAGTTCTCTTCGAGAGCGAACACATGGGCTCTTCACAGTTCCAATGATCCAAAGCTAGATGGTAGAATGACATCATTCTATGGTAGTAGGCACCCGGAATCTGCCAAGATGGGGCACACCATCAAGGATGGATATCTAGTGGATTAGTGAAACCTCTGCAGAGTGTATGTGTCAGTGTTCTGACCCTCGAGGGGTTAACACCAATGAGTAATATTTGTAATTGCGTGCTCCCTTAATCCGGTGGGTGATGCAAGAAGGACACGGCGGTTTATCCTGGTTCGGGCAAAGAAGGCCCTACGTCCAGCGGGGGGAGGATAGTTTGTGTTATCTTGCACCGAAGTGCTAGTACAGGGGAAAATACAAGCGGGTGTGAGGAGCATGAGGTGGGGCTTTGGCAGTCGGCCGCCTAGCTCTCGACCTTACACAAGCTCACGGTGCAGTTCTATGGTCTAAAGCCTTAGCATTTCTATGCTCTAGATCCTCTTGTTTTTTCGTCCGGTCCCTTTTTCTAACGCCCTGGCGCCTCCTTTTATAGATGAAGGAGGGGCACAGGGGTACATGTATTTTGAGTTCGCATGACGTTGATGATGTATGACGTTGAGGCCGATTACATCGGTGCCACTGTAGCGATGTACATCAGTATGGGAGGTCCTGCTCCCGTCGTGTCGGGAGTTGTTGAGTCCCGCTCGAGGGTTCATTTGTTGATGTCGAGGGGCGGCGGTCGAGGTGGTCGAGTTGAAGGCGTCGAGCCTCACCGGATAAGGCCGAATCCCGGGAAATGCGGGAAACGTACTGACTCATACGTCTCGATGGGGTGCTGGACATGGCACAGTGCTCAGCATGGTGCAACAGCGAAGCACGATCTGCAGGATTCCGGGGCATGGGCGGTAAAAGCAAGATTTGACCGCCACTCCCGCGACTGTTATGGTAATTGTGGCCATACGGTTAGGCAGGGGTAGGTAGATTGCATTAAATGCGCCCGGATCCGTATGGGAGAGTCGGTAGCCGAGGGGTGCACTGTCCTCGAGGACTGCCCATTCGCCCGAACGAAGTTCCATCTTTGAGGGCAGGCTCGTTCGGCGGGCGAAGTTATGTCCTCGAGGGTAGGCTCATTCGCCGGGCGAAGTTTCGTCCTCGAGGGGTCGCCCAAATTTCTGGTCCGTTCGATAACCCCTCGAGGAGGCTTTGGCTTTGGGCCGCCGTCGTCTGTTCGTGGGTCAGCCCGATATGTCTTTGCTGCGGGCCTTCATACGTTAGCGTGGGAGGTCACTGGAGGGTTTGGTTTGCTGATTTTGCGGGGTTTAGTTCGATAAACCTGGGGTTTGGGGTACCCATTTCCTCGGTAACGACAGTAGCCCCCGAGCCCCTGCTCGAGTGATGACACTTGGGTAGGGGGTCAGGAATTTGGAAACGGGACGAGATTCGGATTTTTTATGGGGGGCGCGCGAGCGACCCCCGCGGGGGTAGCCCCCGAGGCCTCGTAGGAGTCAAAAGACTCCTGTGAGGGCTTTATTGTTTTTGGTTGAAGGGTGCTTGTCCAGTCGGGTACAGGCCTGAACTGGAGTCGCAGCGCTTTACCGAGGGGAGCCCCCGGGGTATTTTCGACCCTCTTTCGTCGAGGGGTGTGGGCAAAGTTGAGCTCCCGAGCCTCGTGCGGCTGGGACGTTGCTGGCCTCGGCATTCATCTCACGAGTCCTTTCGATTGGACGTGAGGCGAGAAGCATCGGACTACCCTCGATAGGGCGAGCCGCGAATGTGGCAGAACCTCCTAAATCATATGGCCCACACGCATGATTATTGTCTAAACAGACTCCAAATAACCATGACTGTGTTCCATACGACTTAAAAAGTCTGTCGGGTAAATCCCGAATCATCCACGATTCTCCGAGTAGGATCAATCATTGTAGAGAGATATTGCAGTATTACAACAATTTCATATAAATAACATACCACGGAGTAAAACAGCGGAAGACTTACAATAACATACATTTACAAACTTGGAGTTTCAAATATTTACAAAGATAGGTTTAAATTATACCAACCATAATATTAGTGGAGTAGCAGTAGATTACAATATTACACAGAAGCTCTGCCCAAGAGCTTAACATCTTTATTCGTCGTCGCTTTCCTCGACGACTGTCATGCAGCAGGATGCATAACACTCCTGCCCATGAAGCTCACCTGCAACAGGGGTTCAACAAACCCTGAGTACAACAGTACTCAACAAGACTGACCCGACGAAAGAGAAGGGTAGAGACTCAAGACATGCAGGCTAGAGGGACAAGGTAAGGCTTGTAAGAGATAAGAAATTTTTGCAGAAAAGCTTTACAGAAAGAGAAGTTGCTGGGACTATCTCCCATTACCAACCAACTTCATGATTGAACCTTAATTGTTATTCAAGTTGTTACTACGATGATGAACACCGATCGAGTCTTCTTCTCCGAGAAGCAACGGCGATTCGAATCCATTTTCATACCCAGCTGGGACCTAGGTGACTGAGCATACCGGAGACTTTAACTCCGAAGCACCCCAGGTGCACCGATATACCGAGATAACAACCTCAGCCGTATATCACCACATGATACACGTGAGCTCTGTGGCCTAGCGTACCGAGATACATGGGAACTTAAACCCCATAGTAAAACACACTATGACAACAGATGGGATTCTCTGACCCCACGCTAGGTCACTCCATGGCATACACGGCTCCAACCATCCGTATACCACTTCATGCATGTGGATTTTCTAATTTCTCGATATCACCAGTTCACCAACGGACGGGACCTAGGGCATCAACAGACGAGAACACTACAGAGGGACTCCATTCCCAGTGCAAGTTCGCCGTCCGGACTTGATTTATTACTATTATCAAGATTCCAACAAATAAACCAATCTCATCTTTTTCATTCTTTTGCCTTTGAACAATTAAATAAATAAGCAGGGCTAAGCATTACTACCCATCTTCCAAGTAGGTAACAAGGATTAAGGAAATAAGACAGGTAATGCAATTTGTGGGTTTTCACTCAACTCCTATCACTTAATGCAACATATCAGAGCTGAAGCGGTAAAACTTTTATAAATAGAATAGGGTTTAAAGGCATCCGGGGCTTGCCTTGATGTTCGGGGTAGACGGTCTCGAAATCTGGATCAACTCTCGATTCTTGAATCTGCTCTTCCTTCAGATCTGAGTGATACGTTAACTCTCCGTTAACGGAAACTATTCGATAATTAATATGCTTTACATGATGGAATAATAAACATGATGCTCGATGAATGCATGATCAGATTAAAGGATCGAGTACAACTTTTCTTCACGATAAAGTTGCAAGCTAACAAAACTTCGCTTATATAACTGATTAGGGTTAATTATGCCATTTTTATAATTAATTAAACACATAAAATAACGTTAATTAAGCCCTAATGACATGATTAAGATAAGTGCAAACAATTAATTAAAGTGCCAAAGGTCATTAGGATTAATGACCTAAGGTCATCAATCAATCCCAAAGTCACACAACCCCTATAATGATTAAGTTAATTAAAAGGGGTTAATTAATTATTTAAAAGCATTAAATAAAGGCATAAAAATTAAAGTTGTCAAATTAATCCCAAAATTTTATTTTAGAAAGCTCTTAGCCTAATTAGATGGCAAAACAAATTTCAGAATTAAAAGCCAATTATTTTAATTATTAAAAATCATTGAAGGTCCATTTTTCAATTAAAAGGGCTAATTTTAACATATGCAAAAAGTACTCAATTTTGGCATTTCATATTTTTCCTATGTAGATGACATCATGAGGAACATTCACAAAAATTTTCAGAATTTTTGGAGCTATAATTGAATTACTATGAATTTTCAAAGAAAATAGCATTTAAATCATTTTCTGAAAATAGAAAAAGAAAATCGGCACAGTAACCCCGCGCTGACCGACGGCCGCGCGGCGGTTGACCGCCGATTCCTCGCCGTCGGTGAGGTCTCCGGCGACATGGGTTGGTCCATCAGACTCGGCACAGCACGGGGAGTCCAACGAGCTAGCTAACGGCGCGCAGGAGCGGCGGCGGCACCCACGCCGGCGGCCATGGCGGCGCGGCGGAGCTCGGGCGCGGCGGCGTCGCTCACCGGAGCGGTTTCCGGCGACGGTGAGGTCACTGGAATGCGCAGGGCACCTAAACGGACCGATTTGGTAACTACATGAAGATCGCTCCTGGTCTCTGGGCAGGATGGCATCGCGCGCGGCGGAGCGGCAGCACTGCGCCGGCGACGAGCTACGGCTACCGGCGGCCACGGCAAGGGATTGACCAAATTGACGACACAGATGGACGCAGGAGCTCACCACGGCGCTAATGCGCACGTCAATGAAGGTCCGGAGTGGTTGGGTTGAGCGGCGGTCGACGGCGGTGATGGCGGCGGCGACGCTCCGATGGCACGACGGCGTCACGGCGGTCACCAGCAAGGCGCTGCCCAAACCAAGGTGCGCATCAGACGCAGGATGACATGGAGAGTACGATTACAAGGTCGAAGGTAAAATATTTTCACCTCCGGCGACGGCAAACGGCGGAGATGGCGGCGGCGGCTCGGCTGACCGGCCGCGGGGAAGAAAGCAGCGTGTGGGTGGCTCGGGCGACGAGAGCAAGCATGAACTGGCCCAAAAGGACCGTGATGAAGTGGCGGAGCTTTGGGCGAGAGCAATTGGACAGAGGTGGAGTGTTGACGGTGAATTTCGGCGGCGGAGCGGGGTCGTCGGCGACGGCGGCGGGAGGAAGAAAGGAGAAGAACGGCGTCGACCAGCGGCTATTTATAGCTTGGAGTTGATGAAGGAGCGGGCGACACGACGACGACGAAGTCTCTCGCGTCCGAGAGCGCTCGGTTGGCCGGGAAGGCGCGGCGGTGGACGGCGGCGCGCGGTGTGAAGCCGGCCATGGCGGGCGCCGATAGGGTTGGGTGCT
>CM041635.1:55168818-55195651 GCA_023333625.1 Bothriochloa decipiens | reverse complement strand
TTTTTAGAGTATCTCCAAATTCCTTATAGAATTTGAATTAGAGAAAAGGGGATAAAACTAGGGTTGGAAATAAAGGGTTTTTGAAATGGAGTTTAAACTCAATTTAGTTTCTAACTTAATTGGTTAGTTATTACTGATCACAAACATCATCCAAGGATATTTTTAGGTAATTGACCCAATGACACCCTTGGTTGACAAGTTGACTTTTGAAAAACCTTTTATAGCATTTCCAATTTGACTTTAAATTTGAATTGCCAGGCTTACAAATAAGCTTTGGAATCCAAATTAAATTTCAAATATGGAAATCATTTTTAGGGTTGGACTTAGACTTATACACTATGCTTGACACTAGTGTAAACACAATTTACATCTCAAGTACATAGAGTATAAACTAAGTATTTGCAATGACATTCTAAAATAGGATTTTATCATTTCATGTGACAAGTCATTCCAGAAACTCAATCAACCTATGAAATATAAACTTGTTTTAGTTAATGCACATTAAGGTTGACCTAAACATGGATGCTTTGTAATGCATATGATGACATGGCAGGTTTTAGTTAATATAACACCAGAGGTGTTACAGCGAAGTTCTCAGTGAGCTGGTAACGAGAAAATCCAAGCGAGAGCCCGTTCCTCATTCGATAGAGGTCAGCAGGAGGCCCGGAGGTGGTCTCATTAAAGTGAAACACAATGGACCTATGGATACCGATTCCATTCGATAGGTCTCGGTGGCTCGATGCCTCCCTTCGGAGGGATTCCATAAAGTCCGTAGCGTTTTGCCTTGGATGCGTCCAAAGGGGTCTCTAGAGTTCGTTCTCGAGCGAGGCCTCGTGTTGGCTCCCCCTTGGTCACCCCTGACTCGGGTGCTCGAGGGCGACTGTCGAACCCTGATCGTGGGGCCAGCCTTCGCTCCCTCAAGGCTTAGGGCCGGAGCCTGATTTTTCTGGTGCTCAAAGGCGGCCGTTGAGCCCTCACTCGAGGACCGGCCTTCGCTCCCTCGAGACTTTGAGGTGGGGTCAGAGCCCGTTCTTTTTTGGTGCTCAAGGGCGGCCGTTGAGCCCTCACTCAAGGATCGGCCTTCGCTCCCTCAAGACTTCGAGGTAGGGCCAGAGCCCGTATTTTTTTGGTGCTCAAGGGCGGCCGTTGAGCCCTCACTCGAGGATTAGCCTTCGCTCCCTCGAGGCTTCGAGGTAGGGCCAGAGCCCGCATTTTTCTGGTGCTCAAGGGCGGCCGTTGAGCCCTCACTCAAGGACTGGCCTTCGCTCCCTCGAGACTTCGAGGTGAGGCCAGAGTCCGTTTACCTTCTCCTGGAAGAATTCGCCGGTAGGCGACGCTTGTTTTTCTTACCGTTGGACGCGCCTTTTGAGGAGGAAGCTAAAATGATGCGATAGTGGAGATCGTGGTGGGCCTGAGCAATGGCTCTTTGCCAGAGGTGTGATGCGTGTGTCCGGTCAAGGATCGAGGGGGGAACGGTCAGGTAAATGCATTAATTGCGGGAAGTTACCTTTTCCCTGCCACTAGACTCCGCCCGTTGCTCTTCCCAGGTATAAAAACGGAGGGGGGCAGGCGCTATTCGCCCCTACTTTGGCCATCCTGCCGAACTCCTGCTTTCCTGCGCGCGTGAGGGTAAAAACTTAGAGCAGGAAGTCATGATTGGGAACCTTCCTGGTCGTCCGTCTGCCGAGGAGATTCGTGCTGTTGTTGCCGCCGCCGCGCCCACCGAGCAGATCTGTGCTGCCGTTGCTGCCATGGCCCCCCATCCTCCAGCCCACCAAGCCCTGGCACCCATCGACCGTGATGTGGCAAAGGTTGATCGAGCTGGTGAGGAAAGGACTTCTCCACCCCATCACCGATCCGAATCGGCCGGAGTGGATTGCGCCGCCGAGGGGCGACCAAGAGCCAAACCCGCCGGAGGCCTACGTGGTGAGCTTCCTCAAGTATCATCAGCATGGGTTTGGTGTGCCCCCGAGCGAGTTCATGCGGGGGTTGACGAACTTCTGCGGCGTCGAGCTCCACCATTTCTCCCCCAACGCCATCTCCAATGTCGCCATCTTCCTGGCCGTCTGCGAGGGCTACCTCGGGATGGCACCACATTGGGAGCTGTGGCTCCACCTCTACAAGGGGGAGTGGTTCGCCTCCCCGGTGGTGCCAGGAGTAAGGCGAATCGTCAGAGCGGGGTGCCTCAACTTCGCATTGAAGACCGGGAGGTCGGAGGAGCCACGCGAGTATATCCACACCGGGTTGACGTCCAACCACTCCCGGTGGGACGAGCAGTGGTTCTACCTTCGCAACGATGGCGGCTACCTCCCGCCGTACACCGGGTGGCTTATCACCGAGCGTCCATACCCTAAACCCTTGTCGTCGCGATGAAGACCCTTCGAGAGGTGGGCCTGACAGCGGGTGTGGTGGTCTCAGCCTTCCACAGTCGATGGGTGCTCCCTCTGATGGAGCGCCCACTGCGGTTGGACGAGATGCTCCCCTCGGCGGCGCCCGAGGTTCTCAAGAGGTGCCGGATGTCCGGCGAGAGGCCATCCGCCGCGGAAGTCGTCGTGTGGGTAAAGGGGATGGTGGTGGGCTCGTTCAGGGTGAAAGACATCAACTGCCTCCCCATGCGGCCGGAGGAGGGTTGCCTCGACCTGGTGAGTGCCCCAACCCATGCCTTTCGCGTTTTCGTCCCCCTCCCCCTTTTCCTTGTGCCTGTGACTAAACGTATTTGTGTAGGGGAGAATCGACTACCGAAGATTGAGGCCCCCGCTGAGGGAGGACGCTCCCAATCATCAAGTAAGATGCTTCACCGCCCAGCAAGAGAAGCGAAGTAAGGACAAGGAGGAGAAGAAGAAAGCCAAGAAGCTCCAGGAGCACGAAAGGCTTGCGAAGCGCCGCGCTGAGCAGAGGTGCGACGGGCTCCCGGAGGAGGAGTCTCCCTCGTCCGAGGGAGATGAAGATGATGATGACAGCGATGACGTCGAGGGGGTGGAGGGGCGCCTCGACCGCATCTTGTCGGGTTCCTCCCATGCTGATCGCCCCTTCGTGTAGGAGGAGGTGGCAGAGCAGCACGCCCCCCAGCCGATGGCGTCGGCCTCGGAGCGCCGGCGTGGAAAAAGGGGGGCCGAGGCTTCGCCTCGAGGAGGATCACCCCCTCCCGTCATACTTGAGGCGGGACCCCACCCACTTTGATCCGGGAGACTCGGTCCCGGTCGTTGGAGCGGGCGAAGCAGAGCCGTGCCCAGGAGGCCTCTCTTTATCGTCCTGCTTCCCATCCAGGCCCAAGCGCCAAATCGAGGAGGCGTCTCTTGTGCCGGCTAAGCGGCTCAAGATGGATGCAGCTGCGAGGATGGAGGCCCTGGTCACAGGTGCGACGTCGAGGCCCTTGGCTCCATGGGAAGCCAAGTGGTTGTCTTCGACCCTCGGTGCTATGGCGCGTGGTAGGCTGACGGGTTCCACTCTTGCTGCAGGGTCGAGCATCTCGGGGGCCACGGTGGGCGACGACTCCGAGCCGGGGAGGATGCATGAAGGAGGGAGCGCCTCCTTGTCGTTGTCGCCTGCGGCCCTCGAGCTCGGCCCGGCTCCAGGGGGCGGTGCCCCGACATCGGGAGCTTCTGCTCCTGGTGGGCCGGAGGCCTCAATCCCCGCACCCAAGGTGGGAGCCCCTGAGGGCCATGAGCCAGGAGAGGAGGTAGTCGTCATGGACCCCGAGGGTGTGGAGACCACGGCCCTTCCCCCCTCGATGGGAGAGCGGAGGCCCTGGCCAGTGGGGCTACGCGAGCTCGAGGCCTGGAGGGAGCAGAAGCAGGGGGCCCTGCAAGAAGCAGAGCTGCCACGGCCACAGCAGGAGGGGGAGAAGGAGCCGCTGGAGCGGTGGGAAGAGGAGGAAACTGGGGGCCAGCCCTAGCACCAACAGGCGCAGCAGACGCTGCCAGGGGACACGGCGTTGCTGGACCCGTCGGCGCAGCAGCCGTCCAAAGCACTGGAGACAGAGGCGACTTCCGGACTGCCCAAGCAATGGGTGTCCGTGATTACCCTGGACGAGCTGCTGGCCGAAGAAGAAACAGCGTCGAAGGCGTCGATGGTCCCGCGGCTACCTGGGGCGCAACTGGAGGAGGCCTCGGTACCGAACCCTGCGAAAGACGCGTCGATGGTGGTCCTGCCAGTGCCACAAGTCGTGGTGTTGGGGGAAGCGATGGCCTCGACACCCCCGCTGCCTCCAAAGGCACCAGAAGCAGCATCGAGCCAGCCGCCGCAACCATCGACGGAACAGCCGGAGAAGACGACAGCTTCTGGCGTGCTGAGGAGGTCGACTTCTGACCCTGGGCTAAGGGATGCCAGTGCCGCATTGGAGTTCTACACCCCGGCAGAGTTGGCCATGGGCTACGGCATCCCACGCGATGTGGTGGACGAGATCGAGACCTTGGCGCGAGCCAAGGTCAAGACGGTCCTTCCACATTGGGGCAAGGAGCGCATCGTGCTCCGGGAACTCGGCGACTCCAGCGCCCCGGGGATCGAGATGGACGACCCAGTGGAGGTCAAGTGCTGGGAGGACGCTGAGCGGTCCCGGACGTGGCTGCAGCACTTGCTGAAGCTGGGCGTCGAGCTCGCCGAAGGCCTCGACCGAAACCTCGCGGTGAGTCCCTGTGTAGAACATATGCGGTTTTTTTGTTCTTTCATATGGAGTGCCTTAACCCTCGATTTCCTATCCCCAGGAGGTGCGGAGGCGTTCCTACTCCAAGTCAGACTTCCTCCACAAAACGCACAACAGCCAGGAGGAAGTGCTTCACCAGCTCAAAGCCGGTCGCTCTGCGCAGGGCAGGGTGGCCGAGGTCGAGGAGGAGCTGAAGCGGACCAGGGAGGAGGCCGCCAAAGCCAAAGAGGAGGCCGCCCGGGTGAAGGAAGACTCTGAGGCCGCTCGAGGGGAAGCCGCCCACCTCAAGGAGGAGCTCAAGCGTGCCAGGGAGGAGGCTGACACGACCAAGGCCGAAGCAGGGAGGGCCAAGGGCGAGAGCATCCGAGCCCAGGAGCGCATCGAGCTACTCGTGGGGGAGGCTCAAAGCTCCATGGAGCGCATCCGCTCGCTCGAGGCCAGCTTCGTTGAAGTCTCCATGGCGCGCAACACCCTCTCTGCCTTGGCCCAGGAGGAGAAGAACCGGGCCGCTAGCCTAGAAACCCAGCTTGGGGCGATGAAGGCTACCCTCCAAGAGAAGGAGCAGGCCATCATCCTGGCTGGTGGCGCCCTCGAGACCCTCCACTGCGAGAAAATGGAGGTGACCCAGGCCTTCAAGGAGGCCCAGTGGGAGCGGGACGAGGCTCGGGGGGAGCGCGACGCCGTGCTGGGGTATCGCAACGCCCTCGAGACTCGCTGTGCTGGTGAGTTCCTTAAAGAGCTTTTCATCTTTTTTCTTCCCGTATGATTTTGTCTGATTCTTGCTTTGTGTTTTAGGCCTCGAGTCTGAGCTGCTTGCTACCCAAACCACCGCCAAGGCACTGCAGGAGAGCCTCACAGCGGAGGGGGCGCTTCTAGGCCGGCTCCGGGTTGCCCTCGACGGGCTCTGCGCCTCCTGGGAGGTCGGGCCCATCGAGGGTACTGAAGAAGACATCCCGGGTGCCGCGCTCGCCGACCGGATCTACTACCTCGACGCCACCCTTCGCGATCGCGTGTGGGAGACGCTTCACACCGATGTGAAGCGGGCGCTAGCAGTGGTCTCCTCCGGCTTCGTCTTCAACATGAATGTGGTCGCCCAAGGCTTCGTTCCTGATATCTCAAAGACGGACACCGAGAACGAGGAGCGATGCCGAGGGCTCATCAATGACGCCGAGAGGCCGAGGGGACGTTGGCAAAGTTATTCGAGGACGAAGTCCTCCCCCCCGCGGATGAAGGGTACATCGTCGAGGAGGGCGGCGACGGAGCGGGCTTGTAGGGCAAGGCTGGGCGAAGTTGCCCATGTAATAAGTTAGTTTTTTGTAACTTGTATTCAACGTGGCTTTGAAAGCCTTTTTGAACATAAATGTATCTATCATAATGCAATTTGTTGTTTTACTTTCGAGCCTTCTCTGCTTTCTTTCACCTAGACTTTGCTTTTTTGACTAAGTTTTTGACGCATGCTCGTATCCTTCGAGGGGGGAGCGAGTGGAGGTACCGTAGCTCGGAGGCGTAGGAGAGCTCCCGGCTCGACAGCCCTCGACCCTCTAGGGAGTTCGAGGCATTTTCTACTTAATCGCGAAGCGTATTGAGGCGTGAGAAAGAAGAGGCGCTCGAGTTCTGATCGCCTGACTTTTGCTTTCCGACTAAGTGTTCGACGCAAGCTCGTATCCCTCGAGGGGGAGCGAGTGGAGGTACCGTAGCCCGGAGGCGTAGGAGAGCTCCAGCTCGACAGCCCTCAACCCCTAGGGAGTTCGAGGTGTTTTCAACTTAGTTGCAAAGTGAAAGGGAGGCGCGTGAAAAAAGTCATTCGTATTTTTTGGAACTTAGGGGATTCCCCCCGTTAGCCCCTGAGGGAGGCTCGACTCTGGCGAGACAGGGTCGAGGCTACCTCTTGCATGTACAATAACAAGTTTGAACTTATAATCGAAAGTACTCCTTATATTTGTCATGCAGAAATGTACAAAATATATGAGAATGTATGAGGGCATCGGTGCCCTAAGGGTAGAAACAACGTAGCTGCTCGATGTTCCATGCGTTGGTGAGGATTTCGCCTTTGTTGTTAGCGAGCTTGTACGTCCCGGGCTTTAGCACCTCAGCTACGGCGTATGGGCCTTCCCATGGGGGGTCAGCTTGTGACGTCCTTTGTTGCTCTGTCGTCGATGTAGGACGAGGTCTCCGACTTGGAAGTCCCTCGGGTGCACGTGCTTGTCGTGGTAGCATCGAAGTTTTTGCTGATACCTCGCGGAGTGAATTAGTGCCATGTCTCGAGCTTCCTCAAGCTGG
Source organism: Bothriochloa decipiens (assembly GCA_023333625.1). Taxonomy (NCBI): domain Eukaryota; kingdom Viridiplantae; phylum Streptophyta; class Magnoliopsida; order Poales; family Poaceae; genus Bothriochloa; species Bothriochloa decipiens. The sequence continues at coordinate 55,188,729 of CM041635.1, read as the reverse complement.
TCGACGGCGTTTGCGAGGGCTTCTTCGTTGCTTTGCTCGTTGTACGCCTTTAGTCGAGGGGAACCATACTCGAGGCCAGTGGGGAGGACGGCCTCGGACCCACAGACCAAGAAGAATGGGGTGAAGCCCGTGGCTTGACTAGGTGTTGTCCTTAAGCTCCATAGGACCGAAGGCAGCTCCGTGGCCCATTTTTTTCCATGCTTGCTGAGGCGGTTGAGGATCCTTGGCTTGAGGCCCTGCAAAATCATGCCGTTGGCGTGCTTGACCTGGCCGTTAGTTCGAGGATGTGCAACCGCAGACCAATTCATACGGATGTGATGGCGATCACAGAAATCCAAGAACTTCTTGCTGGTGAACTGTGTGTCATTGTCAGTGATGATGACGTTTTGGACCCCGAAGCGGTGGATGATGTTGGTGAAGAACTTGACCACCCGTTCGGAGCGGATGTTGCCGATAGGCCAGGCCTCGATCCATTTGGTAAACTTGTCGATGGCAACGAGCAGGTGCGTGTACCCTTTGGTCATCCTCTTGAGAGGCCCTACAAGATTGAGCCCCCAGACCACGAACGGCCAGGTGATGGGGATCATTTGTAGGGCGTGAGCTGGGAGATGCGTTTGCTTGGTGTAGAATTGACACCCTTTGCACGAGCGGACAATGCTCATGGCGTCGGAGATGGCGGTCGGAAGGCATTGCCTATGAGCGTAGGTGATGGTCTCGCCCATGAGCTCGACCGACCACTTGGCAATCCTTCCAGTGGCCTCCCGGTTATGGATGATCTCCCCCAAGGGGAATGAGGATACCACGGTAACCGGGTAGCTAAGGAAATAGTGCTGGAGCTTGCGACGTGTAAGGACGATGGCGTAGAGCAGCTTCTACACCTGCGGGTAGTGGATTTTTGTTTTCGAAAGCACTTCGTTGACGAAGTAAACCGGCCGCTGGACGGGCAAAGCGCGCCCTTCCTCTTGCCTCTCCACCACTATGGCCGCGCTGACCACCTGATGGTTGCGGCGACATAGAGGAGGAGGGGCTCGGGCGGTTCAGTCGATGTTGCTGGTCGAGGAGGGACGAGAATCAGGGTGGATGTCAGCTTGGCTTTGAGTTCGTCGAGGGCCTCCTCGGCCTCCGCGGTCCATGTGAATCACTCGGATTTTTTCAAAAGGTGGTACAGAGGCATGGCCTTCTCCCCTAAACGTGAGATGAAGCGGCTGAGGGCCGCGAGGCAGCCCGTGACCCTCTACACGCCTTTGAGATCCCGAATCGGCCCCATTCATGTGATGGCCACCACCTTCTCGGGGTTGGCCTCGATCCCGCGCTGGGAGATGATGTATCCAAGGAGCATGCCCCAAGGCACTCTGAAGACACATTTCTCGGGGTTGAGTTTTATGTTTTTGGCTCGGAGGCACCCGAACGCGATTTTGAGGTCACAGATGAGGTCGCCCACTTTTCTAGACTTGACCACAATGTCATCGACGTAGGCCTCGACCGTGTTGCCTATGTGTTCACCGAAGACGTGGAGCATGCACCGCTGATACGTTGCCCCGGCGTTTTGAAGGCCGAAGGGCATGGTGACGTAGCAGTACATGCAAAAAGGTGTGATGAAGGAAGTCGCGAGCTGGTCAGACTCTTTCATCTTAATTTGGTGGTAGCCGGAATAAGCATCGAGGAACGAGAGGGTTTCACATCCCGTGGTAGAGTCGACAATTTGATCAATGCGTGGTAAAGGAAATGGAACTTTGGGACATGCTTTGTTCAAACTAGTATAGTCAATACACATCCGCATTTTTCCATTCTTTTTCTTAACTAACATGGGATTAGCTAACCATTTGGGGTGATGGACCTCCTTGATGAATCCAGCCACTAAAAGCTTGTGAACCTCCTCGTCGATGATCCTACGCTTCTCCTCGTCGAATCGGTGCAGGCGTTGCTTCACCGGTCTGGACCCGGCCCAGATCTCCAAGGCATGCTTAGCGACTTCCCTCGGTATGCCCGGCATATCCGAAGGACTCCACACAAACATATCAGCATTCATGCGGAGAAAGTTGATGAGCACGGCTTCCTATTTGCCCTCGAGGTCAGCGCTGATCATTAGCACCTTCTCGCTGGGGCAGCTTGGGTCGAGGGGGACCTTCTTGGTGTCTTGTGCCAGCTCAAAGTTGCCGGCGTGTCGCTTGGGATCAGGCACCTCATCGGCGGGGTGCTCGAGGGTCGCGGCTATCATGGCATTTTGCTCGATGGCCTCCCCATACTCGACGCATTCGACATCACAGTCGTAAGCTTGCTCGTAGGAGGAGGCGACAGTGATGATGCCCTTGGGTCCTGGCATCTTGAGCTTGAGGTAGGTGTAGTTCAGGATCGCCATGAACTGCGCGTACCCCGGTCAGCCGATGATAGCGTGGTACGTTCCTTGAAACTTGACCACCTCGAAGGTGAGGGTCTCTTTCCTGAAGTTGGCGGGGGTGCTGAAGCAGACAGGAAGGTCGACACGGCCGACGAGGAGAGCCTTCTTCCCTAGCACGACGCCATGGAACCCCCCGGCGCTGGGTCGGAGCTGGCACCTCTTGACTCCTAGGAGGTCGAGGGTCTCGAGGTAGATGATGTTCAGGCTGCTACCACCGTCCATGAGGACCTTCGAGAGGTGGGTGTTTATGATGATCGGGTCGACGACGAGCGGATAGGCCCCGGGGTTGGGGACTCGACCCGGATGGTCATCGCGGTCGAACGTGATGGGCGCGTCAGACCAGTCGAGATAGTGAGGTGTCATGACTCGAACGGAGAAGACTTCTCGATGCTCCTGCTTATGCTGTCGAGGCGTGAGCTGGGTTGAGGGGCCCCCGTAGATCATGTAGCAGTCATAGACTTCGAGGAATATTCTGTCTTCCCTGTTGTCTCCCTCACCGCCGCCTTGGTCTTTCTTGTCATCACCTTTCTTCATGCCCACTTGCTTGAAGTGCTTTCGAAGCATGTGGCAGTCCTTAAGCTTGTGCCTTGCCCTATCCTTGTGATAAGGGCAGGGCTCCTCGAGCATTTTATCGAAGATGGTGCCCTCGGGGGGGCCTCGAGGTCTTTTGCTTTCAGTTGCTGCGACGAGATCGTCTTCTGCAGCCTCATGCTTGCCTTGCTGATGTTTCTTCTTCTTGTTGTTTCTCTTCGGACCTTTGCTCGAGCCTCTGGCATCGTCAGCTGCCGGCGCCTTTCCCTTGTCCTTCCCTTCGCTGAAGAAGGCGCCGACGGCCTCTTCGCCGGCCGCGTAATTGGCGACCACATCCATGAGCTCGTCGACGGTGTCGGGGCGGTTACGCCCCAACTCGTGGACTAGGTCCTTGCAGGTTGTACCCGCAACGAATGCTAGAATGACGTCGAGATCGGAGATGTGGGGCAGTTCGGTGCGGAGCTTGGAGAATCGTCAAGCAAAGTCACGAAGAGACTCCCCTGGTTTCTGCTTGCAGTTGCGCAGTTCCCAGGAGTTCCCGGGACGTACGTAGGTACCTTTGAAGTTCCCCTCAAAGATCCGGACAAGGTCGATCCAGCCGTGAATCTGGTCAGAGGGAAGCTCCTCGAGCCACCTACGCGTGGTGTCGGACAGGAACAGGGGAAGGTGACGTATGATGGCGTGATCATCACGCGCCCCACCCGCCTGACAAGCCAGTCGAAAGTCGGCTAGCCAGAGCTCGGGATTGGTTTCGCCGTTGTATTTGACGATACTCGTGGGGGGTCGAAACTTGTCGGGTAGCTAGGCGCAGTGGATCTTCCTGCTGAAGACTCGGGGACCCGGTGGCTCCGGGGCCTGTCGATCTTCATCGCTGTCGTAACGCCCTCCACGATGGGCGCTGTACCCTCGATCCTCGACATCCCCATGCTTGCGTCTGCGGTTCTCGATAATGTCGAGGCGCGCGTCGCGGGGAGCGCGGTCGTCATTGATACGTTCTTGGGCTGGCTTCTTCTTCTGTCGGGGGGCCGCCCCCTGATCGACTGAGCTCTCCCTTTCGAGCCGGGAGGGCTTGACCTGCGGTTCAAAGGCTGCCCCTCGATGCCTTGAGGCTGAGCTCTTGGCTTGCTGAATAGCAGCTACTTGGAGGAGGTCCTCGACCTCGTGTTGTATCCGCCGAGCTTACGGGTTGGATGGTGCAGGCATATTGCGTAGGAGCATAGCCGCCGCGACAATGTTCTGGCTTGCTCGGGGATAACGGTTTGCGGGTTGCTTGGGTCCCCCTGCCTTGTTGATCTGCCGGTTGACCTCTTGGGCCCTGGCTCGGGCTCTACCGCCGGGTGGTCGTTGTTCTTGCTCGAGGGTTAGCTCAAGCAGGCGCAATCGTTCCTGCTCGTCGGCGAGCTTCGCCTGCAACTTCCAAATTTGTGCCAATTGTGCATCCTGCTCGATAGGACGGGGGCATGTCTCTCGGGGTGCGTCTGGTTGTTGGTCCTCTGCTCTGGGGGGAGCACCCCCCACCGCAGTGGTAGCTGCCGCAACCGCTGGATCGATGGTTTCCTGATCGGAGTTGACATCACCATCGATGTGGAGGCACTCGCGGGTAGGATCCCAATGATTAGAGTCAGAATCAGGGTCGCCGTAGCAGAAGATGGGGAATTGCCCCTGCGCCTCCACCTGCAGCTGCCGTCGGAGTGTGCCGACGGTGTACCTCCGGGGGCCGGGCGCCCCCGTGAAGGCCAAACCCTCGGAGGCTGGTGTGACAGTCCCCACGTCCGTCATTGCACGAAGAAAGGCGCCTGAGCGGCCCTCTAACATGCTCATGTTGGAGCGGGTCACTGTCGAGATCGTCGTTGTGGCATCGTGGGAGTCGAACGAAGGCCGCTGATGACGCTCGAACAGCTCATGCGGGAGCGGGCTCGATCGAGCGGGGACTTCGTCGTGCTTCCTCGATGATCGTACGGCGAAGGTGGAGTCAGGGTTGTGGTGGGGTCCTACCGGTTCGCCCTCTACCCCTGAACTCGGGTCAGACAATCCCTCGACAAGAGGTTTCTCATCTCCGGTCAGGGGCGAGGAGAAAGCGACGGGAACCATCCTCGACCCAGGTTGATGGCGATGACGGTGTCGACCGTGCCTCCTTCTGGATGTGGAAGCATGGTCGTGGGACTAGTGAGCGGCCGCCCATGAGCGTGGTGGCGTACCGTGACCTCCGTTCCGGTCACTGATCGAGAGCAGGGTCATGTCATAGCCCTGGCCGAGGGACATGAACTCCAGGCTCCCAAAGCAGATCACCGTAGCACGCGGAAGTGGTGAAACAAAGTCGCCCATCCGAAAAAATGGCGGGAAATCGTTAGTGACACGCGGCTCCCCTACCTGGCGCGCCAACTGTCAGTGTTCTGACCCTCGAGGGGTTAACACCAACGAGTAATATTTGTAATTGCGTGCTCCCTCAATCCGGTGGGTGATGCAAGAAGGACATGGTGATTTATCCTGGTTCGGGCAAAGAAGGCCCTACGTCCAGTGGGGGAGGATAGTTCATGTTATCTTGCACCGAAGTGCTAGTACAGGGGAAAATACAAGCGGGTGTGAGGACCGTGAGGTGGGGCTTTGGCGGTCGACCGCCTAGCTCTTGATCTTACACAAGCTCATGGTGCAGTTCTGTGGTCTAAAGATTTAGCGTTTCTATGCTCTAGATCCTCTCATTTTTCCGTCCGGTCCCTTTTTCTAACGCCCTGGCGCCTCCTTTTATAGATGAAGGAGGGGCACAGGGGTACATGTATTTTGAGTTCGCATGACATTGATGACGTATGACGTTGAGGCCGATTACATCGGTGCTGCTGTAGCGATGTACGTTGGTATGGGAGGTCCTGCTCCCATCGCGTCGGGAGTTGTTGAGTCCCGCTCGAGGGTTTGTTTGTTGATGTCGAGGGGCGGCGGTCGAGGTGGTCGAGTTGAAGGCGTCGAGCCTCACCGGATAAGGCCGAATCCCGGGAAATGCGGGAAACGTACTGACTCATACGTCTCGAGGGGGTGCTGGACATCGCACAGTGCTCGGCATGGTGCAATAGCGAAGCACGATCCGCAGGATTCCGGGGCATGGGCGGTAAAAGCAAGATTTGACCGCCACTCTTGCGACTGTTACCATAACTGTGGCCATACGGTTAGGCGGGTGTAGGTAGATTGCATTAAATGCACCCGGATCCGTACGGGAGAGTCGGTAGCCAAGGGGTGCACTGTCCTCAAGGACTGCCCATTCGCTCGAATGAAGTTCCGTCTTCGAGGGCAGGCTCATTCGGCGGGCAAAGTTACGTCCTCGAGGGTAGGCTCGTTCGCCAGGCGAAGTTCCATCCTCGAGGGGTCGCCTGAATTTCTGGTCCGTTCGATAACACCTTGAGGAGGCTTTGGCTTTGGGTCGTCGTCGTCCGTTCGTGGGTCAGCCCGATATGTCTTTGCCTGCGGGCCTTCGTACGTTAGCGCGGGAGGTCACTGGAGGGTTTGGTTTGCTGATTTTGCGGGGTTTAGTTCGGTAAACCTGGGGTTTGGGGTACCCATTTCCTCGGTAATGACAGTATGGTTGATCGATCGATACATAAGCCAATTCATTGGCTATGGACCTTTCCTTAGGAGGATGCACTGGACTAGGGAGTGGAGTGTTCTACCTTGCCCTGAGTATGATTCTGGTCGTGAGCCAAGTTGAGGGCTGCGGGCTGCTAAGACAAGCCGAGAGGGAGTTGGCTTGTCGACTTGAGTCTGAGATGGTGATGGAGGAGTTGGGATGATGCTACAGATATGGACGGTGATGGATGGTGGGATTGGGAATGTGTATAAAACTTGATAATTATATTATTATTTATATACCTAACTAATGCATAGGAAACTCCAGCCATATAGGTTCCTTTTTGTTCATCGAAGATTTGCATCCAGTTTCCACAAAGCAATGCATAGGATGAGAGTGTGGCCAGTACAAATCATACTAAAAATTTTGTTTTAGGTTCAAGGAGTGAGTACTCTTCTGGAGAGTACAGCGAATGAAGGTTTTATGCCTACGCTCAAGTTGGATTGGAGATGATAGCTTCCACACCTTCAAGCTTTTACATTCTATGCTACATGAACTCTGATTCTGCCAAGTGGCAATGTAATAAGTTATTGTAAACCTCTCTATTGCACTCTTTTGATTGATGTATGGATTATGGTATACAACTGTTATAGTGTAATGTGATTTAAATGGTCATATTACACTTTGATTCTATGGATTTTCCTTTGTGGAAATCAAGGTCATTTCACTAAGGAACTACCTACACCCCCCAGGACTCCCACGGATGGACGAGCTAGGACATAGCAAACCTGAAGGAACAACGAACTGTTTCCCTATTCCTATCATCATCACCATTCTTGGGTATCATATGAACTATGAAGAACATGTATGAGCATGATGAACAATTCTCATATGGACTATAGTCTAGTTCATAATCATTTAATATATCGTGCTCAAGACTATACTCTAGTTCACATACGATAATGTATACAAGTGTAGAGAACTTGAACAGGGAAGAACTCTCTATTGAAATATTACCAAGAGTAGCCTTGCTTCCCAAGAGACCTCCTTGATAGCCTTCTAGCCTTGCTCCAAAATATTAACACTAAAACTAAAGAACTAGTGTAGAGAGAGGTAGAGAGCTCCAAATGGTGTGTCTATGGGGGTGCTCCTCTCCTCTTCTTATATGTGACTGAAGGCAGTTCGGGGGTAGATTCATCAAGTGCACATCCGCCTGAGCCTCAGATGGAAGGTACGAACCACCTTGACAAGGCTAGGCCGGACTGGCCACTGGCATGGGAGCGCACCAGGCTAGGAGCGCGTGCCCCTTGTTCGAGCCTTCCCCTAACCGACCTTGGAAGGTCGGTTCTGGAGTGGGCCTGGACCGTGCCCACCTAGTGCACTTGACCCAGTTTGGTCCCGAAGTGCACCTCTTCCCTCTTCCTTCGGTTTACGCCTTCTGGAAAGTGCATTTCTGAGTGGAATTCCTTGTACTTGGTGTTTATTCTTGAAAAATAATAATTCTCCAAGTACAAGTGGAATTGAGTTAATAGCAAATGTATATGTGCGTGTAAATATATAATTCTCCCCTTTTGGTCTATAATTGGTGGTGTAAAATAGTAGTTAAGGACCACCAACACTAGGCCGTAGCAGGGTGCCGAGGAAGATTGTTGTACCGCTCTTTCGGGAAGAGAAGGAAGGGCCTCCCATTACTAAACTATTCCCGTCCCAAAGCGGGTCCTTTGATGGTGGAGGAGGCGTCACCTTCCCCGATCCAGGGGCCACATCAAATACATCAATAAGTGTCCCCACAACCATGACCACATGTGCTGGATGCATCAGAGAAGCGGCATCCTTGACCAGAGGGGTCGTCACCATAGTACAAGCTGCCATAATGCCGGGCGACATCCTTGGCGCAGATGAACCCTCGCCAGTTTGGTGGTCCTCTTCGTGAGCTAACAAAATCTCGTCCGAGGCCTCATCACAGGCCTCGACTTCCTCCCTCGTCGTGTCCACCTCATGTTTAGACACGTTCTCCTCCCTCCTCCCTTCTCTCACTGACTTGTTAATACTCCTCAAGTGGCGTGCCCTCTACCACATGTTCTGCTCCCGCCGCCTATCATCAACAGTCAAGGGCAACGCAGACTGCTCGAAGTCGATACTTGCCCCACCTACCAAGGGAACGTAGGTAGAAGAGATCAATTGCAGAACCAAAAGAAAGCGATGCAAAGCATGAGAAACTCACAAGTCCAGCGGTAACTTCAGCTGAGAGCATGGGCGACACCCCTGTCGTCGGGAAGATGGCGTTGCCCTCCCCCGTCAGGAGCCGCACTCGGTCAGTGATAGTGTTAGGAGTCGACAGTACCTGCGTGGTCACCGTCCTAGCAGGCGGCGCTTCCAAGGTGAGCTGGAACAGCATCTGAGGCCGCTCCTGGAGCAGGATGACCCCTTGGGCGAAGTAGCCACCAATGACATCATGAAACCGCACGCCTATGGTCCAAAGAAGCTCAATCTTCCCCATAGCATCACTGAGGAGGCCGATGTCAGCATCGCTAATTCTGTGTGTCCAGTTGAAGTGATGATCTGCCAATTCCCTCCTGGTGAAAGGCAAAAAGGGGGTGGCAGCATCATTCTTCAAGTAGAACAATGACAAGTGCCACCATTTCACCCCCTTCAAAGTGGGAGACGGGATATATTCCCCAGTGTTTGCCTGCCCTTGCCGTAGCTTGATGTCTGCGCACCCTATGTGGTGATCCAACAGAAAATCCATCGTGAACAGCCTCCTCTACAGATTGAAGTTCAGAGGGTTGCGAGGTACCCCTCATAGAAGGCCATGAATGTGGAAATCTGGTGGACTCCACGGGGGTTGAGATGGTGGAGCTCGATGCGGTAATGCATGAGCAGACCTCGGAGGAACCAATGCGGGGCCACACCCAGCCCCCGTCGATGAAAATCCATGAATGAGACAATGTAGCCTGGAGGAGGAATTGCCATGCATTCAGCCTCTAGAATCCACCACTCGGCCGCCTCAGAGAGAGAAGGAAGGATTCCCTCCGCCACCAGCGCCTCCAACACTATCGATGTGACCACTGAGTGCTCCCAGCGAACCATCACAGTGATGAGGTAAGATCAAAGGTGGGTTCAAATCAAGTTTAATATCTGGCCCCTTCTTTTCTCTTTTGGCTGAAGTGAAAAACCAGTGGAGGGGAAAAAGATAACTAAGGAAGAAGACATCATCGGCGGTCCACCCCTGTGGTTACATACCGGTCAAAACCCTAGTGGATCGTGGGCTCCCACCATGCCGGAAGGGGGAAGCGGGCCACGAGACCCAAAGCGACTAGGCCGAAGTCAACTTGCCCAAGAAGGGAAGTGATGATCATGGTCCCTGACCAAGGGCACGAATGTGCTACAGGATCCAGGTGGCTGAAGCCCAAAAAGGAAGCTAATCTTGAAAGAAGGCCGAGGTTTGATGGTTGGTCCCATAATTGGGATTCGACAACCGCCTCCATTACAAGCAGAGTGAGGGGCGCAAATAGGTGGACCTCAGTGGTCAGAACCCTCGATGTCTCCACGTCAGGGGAACCTTAAAGCGTGTTTGAGTTTTTCCAGATAACAGTATGCGTGGTTGATCCCTCGGTGGACTATACACGTCAACTGGCAAAAAACTGGAGCCGATCCCCAGTGGATCTACATCAGATGACCCCATGGAGGGGATCCGGTGTTCCACTCAAATTACCCATTGTCAGCTCGCCGAGCACCCTATTTCGTCCAACAAGAAAAAATGAGGGGTGGGTCACACCTGTTTCCTGACCGAACGAGAATGTGTAGGGAAAATGGCAATGGGCTCAAACCCACACCACACAATTGCCAAAAAGAATGCATGAGGAGAATGACCAACTGAGTGTTCTTGACACTCAGGGGCTCAAACACCACCCAAGACAACACGAAGGCTGCACAAAAGACCATTACAACTAGCCAGCCCAAGGATAGGCTCGCGCGTCGACCTGAGGTGCACGATGACCAAACCCGCCAAGAACCTAAGATAAACTACAAAAAGAAGGTGACCAAGGCACAGTCAAATGCCAATCCACCAGCAAAAGCTCTATGCCTCTGGTCAGCCATCCGCACGTACGACACGACCACCACTGATGATCGACGGGCGGTAAAATCGGCTGTTTGGACGAACCCGCGATGATCTTGCCCGACGGCACCTCCGCCATGATGGCCTCCGTGACCCCCCTAAATCCTTTGACGTGGGGTCATGCTGTGCCAAACCCTCACCATTCAGGAAGCCAACAAAACCATGAAGGTCGTGGCCCGACCAAATTTGAGCCGCGTGTTGACGTTTCTTAACGTCGTTACAAAAGATAGACTAAAAATCCATCCCCAGTAACGGCACCAAAAACACTTGTTGGCAATTCTTAACAACGCTACTAGAATTGTACTCTAGCAGTGATGTAAGATGAGCCAAGGTGATAGATTGTAACCTTTTAGAGATAACATTCGCAAGCGCATAGATCTATCGTTGTAGCATTTCACCTAGAAATAGTTTAGGGTATCGTTATTTATATTTTCTTGTTAGAAGGCGGGGGTACAAATACCTCTAGCATAGATATGTTGTGACTTCATATCATTGAAATATGGCCCATAGCTATGCAGGTGTTAAACAATATGGTTTGTAGATAGTGGACACACATAGAGCAACCTCAAGGATAAAATTAAAATGAATAATAAAAGAATAACCTAAGCGAGGCAGGTATATCTTATACATATGCATAGAACAAGTTAGTGTCATATGATAAACAGGTTAAGATACAAGTCAAGGAGAGCAACAGGGAGATCCTGGCAGCTGATCTGTCAGCCGATGCGGACATTTACGAAATCCTACATGACATACTAACGTGGGGGATTACGAAGGATGGACATGGTTGTCACCACCTGCCGCCTACCCCTCAACCGTGGCATGCCATCATATCTAAAGGCTCCCTCGCATCCAGACACCATGTCCGCATACTAAGGAACTACCTATATCCCCTGGACTCCCACACCCTATGGATGGACGAGCTAGGATATAAGCAAACCCGAAGGAACAATGGACTGTTACTCTATTCCTATCATCCTTCTCTAAGTTTGTAAATCATATGAACAATGAAGAACATGTATGATCATGATGAACTACTCTCATATGAACTATAGTCTAGTTCATAATCATAGAATATATCTGTTGACACCATTTTTTGGCACGTGTCAATAAGGATCGGAAGACTAAACTGAATCGGCAAAAGGGTGGTTGCTCTTCAGCATTTCTTCTGACCTGTCGATAGATGGTTGCCGATAAGGGCATGTTGATATGGATTATTGCCGATCGGGCTGAAATGCTGTTAAGGATCGTTGCCGATGAGACGGAAGAGCTGTTGCCGATAAGACAGGCAGGAAGACTAGAAGGTTGTTGCCGATGCCGGGGATGTGCCGATGAGTAGATAACTTCATCATGACAGAAGCAGACAGAGGATCGGCAACACGGAGCTCACGATTCTTCATATTATAGTTTAAGTCCAACTCCTATTCGAGTTTTATTGCTTTTCCTTCAAGAAATAGAGTTCGTATAAGGAATTAGTTTATTTCTTCTATAGTTGAGCTTTACGTATTAAATTAGGACTCTTTTTTATTAGCAGAGTATAAATATATGCCGAAGGGCATTGTAATGGATATCCAAGCATCAATAAACCAATCTACTTTTTATTTACCTTTACCAGTACTTTACTTTTCGACGACTTCGCCAAGTACCTTTTCTTTTTCAATGAGTTCTTTCAAGAATTGACGGGCTGCATCAACTTGATCTCTGGAAACCTTGCAGGTTTCGCGTCTACCGAGCACGATTCAGGCTTTGATGTCTGGGCGCATCGCTGTCGTCTCGTCTGATCTGTTCAACAGTTATCGAATACCTTCTGAGCTTTGACATTTAGGCATATCGCTGTCGTCTCGTTCAGATCTTATTCAAATTTATCATCCTTATCGATTAATAGGTCAAATCGACTGGCACGCTTTGGATATCGATTTTGGGTATTAGCCCGGTGTGTTTGCAGATATAATTTTGCATCAACACATCTTTTGGCACGCCCGGTGGGACCAAGTCAATAGATCTATCATGAAGAATCCTACTGATATCAATCCAGAGAATATCATCGAGATATCAGAGTCAGATCTCAAGGAGGATCAGAAGCTGGCCATGGAAAAAGCTATGGAGGATTACAGGTAGCTCTGCTTGAAGTCTTTCAGCATGAATAGGGGTGGAGAAGTCATCTAGAAGCAAGATCTGCCGTTGCCTCGGCAGGTAACCTTTGACTCCAACCCTGGTAAATTACAGGAGATGGTTAATTCTGCATTAAATCAAGCTTTGATCAACCACTCCACTGTGCTATCCAATACTGTCTACAATGCTGTTGTGCAAACATTAAGAGACAGACAAGCACTAGGTTATGTCGGGCCGGCATATCATCAGCCGGGATCGGCATCTGTCAGTACTCCATCAGCAACTCCAGCCGTTGAGAGTACGGAAGCGCCTACTCCAGTTATATCAGGGCCACCTATCATTGAAGCCACGCCGATAGGATCAGATCTAACGTCTCAGGAGAGGCCTAGTACTCACTTGAGCACAGATCTATCGGCATTGGCAATATCAGGTCCTTCAGGTCAATAGAGTCAAATTGCTGCTAATTGGTGGGGATATGGTATGCCTCCAGGTCCATTTATTGCTAATTCTGGACTGCCTCAAGTGCATGATGTAGCAGGGAAGGGTCCAATGACATCGGCTACTCCTATTTAGCCAATGGCTCAAGTGTCACATTATTCTACTGCACCTCCTGCTATACAGCCATTGTCAATGGGATTCTACGCGCCTCCGCAATAGATATCTTATGCTAATCCATTGGCTAATCCTCCACCAGTTCAACAGAGGGTTTCTACTGCAGAACAGCCCATAGTGCCATTCATATCTCAATCTGGGTCATCTGCAATTCAGGGCAATTATGCTGGCTATCATCCACCTATTCAAGAGCATCAATTGTCTGCAAACTGTCAGCCATCGGCAAGTCAGGTGCCGATGAGTTATAATCTCAATTGGTCAGGGCAAGCACTAGCTCAGCAATCTACTATTCAGCCAAGCTACCAGGCGATGGGGACTCAGCAGTATAGTCCACAGGCAACTTTCCAGGAACAAGCATCGGCAAAACAGCCGATGAACTTTACTCCATAGATTGGTACTGTGAATATGCCGTTTCCTCCAAGCCAAGTGCCACAGGGGTATGTAGAAGCATATCAGCCAACGCCTCCAGTAGAGATTCAACCAGTGCATCGGCAAGATCAGGATGCACTCTTGATCGATAAGATTGCAGAAGTAATGAAAGAGCAATTTGGGATTCAACCCAAGATTAATACTTACTCTTATCGGACTCTGTATCCTTCAGCTTATGACTCGATTCCTTTCCCGAATCGGTACAAGGTGCCTGATTTCACTAAGTTTTCTAGGCAAGATGATACGTTAATGATGGAGCACATCAACCAATTCATCATCCAGTGCGGAGAAGCGGCGAACAGGAATGAGCTGAGGATCCATTTATTCTTGTCCTCATTGTCTGGATCGGCATTCGCGTGGTTCATCTCATTACCACCAAGCTCCATTCTTACTTGGGCCAATCTAGAAAGACAGTTCCATAAGTACTTCTTTGCTGGTGTCCATGAGAAGAAGCTTACCGATTTGATGAAGTTGAGACAAGGAAGCGACAAATTGGTAGAAAGTTTTGTGCAAAGGGTACGAGACATGAGGAACAGGTGCTACAGCTTAGTGCTTGATGATTGCCAATTAGCTGGTTTGGCTTTCCAGGGTTTGTTGCCGCATCTCAGGGACAAATACGATTCTCAGGAGTTTGAAAGCTTAAGCCATATTGTGCGGAGGATCTCTGATCAAGGTGCTCAAGCTCCAGAGCATAGGAAGAGCTAGAACAGGAAGGTGTCCTTTGTAGAAGAGGCAGAGGACTCAGATTCAGATGAAGAACCAACTATTGGCCTGGCTGAGTGGGTAAAGGGTAAGAATCCTATGTCTTGTCCTTTTGGTCAGAAAGAGCCAGAAAAATTCATGTTTGACGTCACAAAGGCCGATAAAATATTTGATCTGCTACTTCAAGAGGGACAAATCAAGCTGTCACCCAATCATGTGATTCCATCGGCAGAAGAGCTGAAGAAGATGAGGTACTGCAAATTTCATAATGCAACTTCGCACAGTACCAATGACTACAAGGTGTTCAGACAGCAGTTGTAATCGGCAATTGAATCTAGGAGGATCAAGTTTGACAACTCTAGAGCTCAGAGGCTGATGAAGATTGATCAACATCCTTTCCCAGCAAACATAGTGGAGGCCGTAAACAAGACCAAAGTGTTGACATCGGCAAGCGCTAAGAGGAGAGCATCGGTGGATCCTAGAAATCAAGCAACTACCGATGACTTGGAGGGGAAAGAGAGAGTTGAAGAAAACAGTAGTTCCAAAAGACCTTCTAGACCTGCTCCATACAGAATTGTAGGTGACCGCTATCGACATCGGCAAGAGGAGTTGCGTCAGGAAGCGTGGCATCGGCACGAAGATCATTGGAGATGCCCGTTCTTCATCTACTGCTGGGAAGAAGACATTAAATTGCCTACTGTTGATAACTTCCCCGAGTGCAATGGTTATGATCGAGCCGATCGGGCAGAAAGAAGACCGCGCTATGGTGATCGGAGCATATACATCGGTAAACCGATCAGAGAAAGGGCATCGGTACATGATCGGCTGGGGGGCAGAACTAGTGTACATGAAAGGCTAGGCAGGCATGATGACTGTTTTCTGATGAACCGAGAGGAGCTCGAGGAGATGGCCAATGCGAGAGTCCCTGATGAAATGATTCTTTATAGAGATCCCAATATAAATTCCTAGATTCAAGTACAAAAATTTATCAGCCCGTTTGGAAGATGAAGCTTCCTCAATGGTGCCCTGAAGGACTGACAAAAACACAGAAGAGGAAGTTGCAACGGGAGCACAAAGGAGAAAACCCCCGTGGGGCAAAGTCTCAAGTGTGGCAGCCAAAGCGTGAAGACGGAGGTCCATCGGCAAATATCAATATGGTTTTCATCATGCCGATGGAATTTCAGGCA
This sequence comes from Bothriochloa decipiens, assembly GCA_023333625.1. NCBI lineage: Eukaryota > Viridiplantae > Streptophyta > Magnoliopsida > Poales > Poaceae > Bothriochloa > Bothriochloa decipiens. Next base: position 55,173,085 of record CM041635.1, on the reverse strand, counting down.
CTTGCCGATGAGGAGGAAGAATCGATTCTTTCAGAACAAGTGGCTCAGCTAACCTTGGATCCGATGATGGCTGTCTTCGAGAAGCCTACCAATGATGAAAGGTAGCATCTTAAGGCTTTATTCGTCAAGGGCAGAGTTGATGGGCAGTCGATGTCAAAAATACTCATAGATGGAGGAGCTGTGATTAACATCATGCCATACACTATGTTTTGGAGGCTTGGAAAAGGAGATCAAGATCTAGCTAAGACGGACATGAAGCTCAAGGACTTTGAAGGGAACATATCACCAGTCAAAGGAGCGTTGTGCACTGAGCTAACCATCGGCAGCAAAACATTGCCGACTACTTTCTTTGTCGTCAGCGGCAAAGGTGCTTATAATCTGCTGTTAGGAAGAGATTGGATTCATGCTAATTGTTGCATTCCTTCTACGATGCACCAATGTCTCGTGCAGTGGGTTAAAGATAAAGTTGAGGTGGTTCCTGGTGATTCATCTTATATAATTGCATCAGCAGAATTGGAGACTTACGAGCGGACCAAGTGCATATCGAGAGAAGCATGGGATTTGGAGTTCCTCAGGATTGCCGATTATGAGCTACCACCGATCCAAGCAGTCAGTTCTGAAGATGAGTTATAAATGGATAGATTTGCCGATGATGGAAAACTGGGCCATGGGTTTACATCGGCAGATGACTTAGTTGAAGTGGATATCGGGAGCGGTGATAGATCAAGGCCGACTTTTGTTAGTGCTAAGTTAGATCTCTAGAGCAGGGAACAATTGACTACTTTATTGAAAGAATATAAGGATTGTTTTGCTTGGGATTACACAGAGATGCCCGGGTTAGATCGATCAATTGTTGAACATCGGTTACCTATCAAACAAGGATTTTGGCCACATCAGCAGCCAGCACGCCGATGCAATCCTAAGGTGCAAGACTATACTCTAGTTCATATGCAAGAATACAAATAAGAATAGGGAACTTGAATAAGGAAGAACTCTCCATAGTATATCACCAAGAGAGTAGCACTCTTCCTAGGAGACAAGCCCTCCAACTAGCTGAATCTTGCTCCAAAGTACTCTAAGTAGCTAAGCCTAAAGAGCAAGTATAGAGAGTGATGTAGTGCTCCAAATGAGTGTGTGTTGTGGGTGTGCTCCTCCTCTCCTTTTGTAGCAGGTGGAAGGCAGTTCGGGGTAGAATAGGAAAACCGAGCAGCGCATCGCCCTCCCCTGCATTGAATGTACCGGCACGAGGCGACCGGGCCTGAACCACTGAAAGCTCATGTTTGGTTTTGGCTAGTTGATGACACACCAAGTTGCTAACGGTTTCACTAAGTGAATGTAGAAATATATTAGCAACACTTGTGATGATGGAAGCTAGGTGGCATGGAGGTGACCACTTGATCATGTGATGGACATGGTGCACATGTGATGATGATCAAAACTCCGGTGGAATCGAGAAGAGCCTATGGAGATCAAGGCAAAGGTTTGCTTGTAGGGCTTTCCGGTTTAGTGATCGAGATGCATAGCGAGCGTGATCACATTTAGGATAAATGTCATACTATCAAGAGGGGAAGTTAAGGTTATCATGACACGCAAGTGCCTCCTAGGTCCATACATTGAGCATATGAATTAGGATCTAGAGCACTAACATAATTGCCTTGAAAATGGTTTGAAAAAATTATAACACATGTGCACTTGAGATGCCACACTTGGTGTTTAGCACACAAGGCAAAATGGTTGAATTTGGATTGACGAACTCTTATGTTGGAAAAGAGAGATCATGGCTCTTAGATTGGAAAACTTCTTTGATCCTTTGTGATATGGATCAAGAGGATATGTGGGTTGTGTAGTCCTCTGAGTAAGCTTTCCAACAAGTCTAAGATCACCAAAATCAGAGTTTGGAGCTAAGAGATATGCCCATTTTAGCATGAAGATTACACAGTGTGGACGCATCTAGACCATAGCTGTGGATGTGTCCTAACCTTGTTTTGAACCATGTAACACTCTGGTGTTAAGCATGCATAATCATTTGCATTCTTAAGCATAAGCATCATTATGCATAGCATTAATGAAAAGATTGATTGTCATTTCATGCATCATGCTTGATTATTCAAATTATGCCTGCCTTTCACATGAATTGAATAAGTGGTATGAGTGTTTGGTGTTTATTTATCTCTAAGGTAACCTAGACATGATTAGGACATCAAATGAACCTAGGTTTATGTTCATGGTTTTGGCTAATTAAGCTTTGTTGTCATGGTTGACCAAGGTGGACCATGAAAGTAGTTTTGTTTGACTGAATTGGAAGTGATAGCTAGAGTGCTTGCATGTGTGTGCCCCCTAAATGATGTTTGTAGAGAATTTCATATGGAACAAAAGTTGTTTTTACCACTTTTCATGAAAATGCTTGGAAGGTGTTCAAAAATATTGAAAAAGGGCAGAATTGGGGGCTGATTTTCCATTTTGGGAATTTTTAAAAGGTATTTTATTTGGATTTTTGTATTTCAAAATCTAGGCAGAATCTGGTAAAACTTCTTTAAGATGAAATTTTCTAGTCTTCAAAAGCTACATTTCATCTATTTTGAGTTTTTGCTAATTTGGCTTAGTTCAAGAGTTATTAAGCAGCAAACTTTGTTTTAAATTCATAGAAATAGCTTTTCGGTGACGATTGTTTCCTGGCCGTCAGGGAAATCCCCGACCAGGAGCGCACCGTGGCCGCCCGCGGCAGCATGCGTCGGCCGCATGGCGCCCGGGGTCTGTCATCCGGAGGAGTTTTTGGCTGCGTGGGCGTCGTTCGAACCCTGCCCGCTCCTTCACTATCCCCGCGCCCTCACTCTCTCCCTCCTCCCCGCTCATTTTCGCTCTCTTCGCCGCCGCGTCGCCCGAGCTCGCCTCGCCGCCATCCGAAAATCCACCGCTGGCAGCCACGCATTCGCCCGCTGAGCCCCGCAATCGAACGCGCCCGAGTCTGCTCCACCTTCCTCCACCCTCGCCTCGGCCTGTTGCGTCAAGGTTCGCCCGAATCGCCTCGTCTTCTCCCTGTCCGCCATGGCCGCACCTCGGCTTCACCGTGGTCCCGCCGCTCTGGCCATCCTCTCTCGCCATTAGGGTGCGCATCAGAAGCGTCGTGGTGGGTAGCTGCTAGGACGATAGTCAATGGCGTCGATTAGGGTTTCGTGGGGTCGGATTTCGTCGACCCGCCGCGCGGAGTGCCGCCGCTCCGCCGTGCCCGTGCTCCGACTGCCTCAAGCCGCTCCCTCCCATTTTTAGTACCCTTGATCAATGCGCGCTGTTCTCCTCTCTCTTCTCCGTCGGTTGGTGTCGCCGGAGCGCCGCCGGGACGGCCGGCCGAGCGTCGCCGTCGACGAGGACCGTCGGTCTAGAATGAGGTTAAACCTAGGGTTCTTCGTGCATAACAGCCAGACTCAGAGATTTACCTATTAGGCTCGGTTAGTTTCTGAAAACCTCAGGGTCCCCGGTGCAAAGTGTTTTTCCTTTTTCTTTTGTAGAAATGATTTCAGATTTTGTTTAAAGCTTTGAAAATTCATAACTTGCTCATTTTTCATCCAAATGAGTTGGTTCAACTTGCAGTATTTTTCTTATGAGATGATCTATGCATGAAAAATATGAAATGTGGAATTTGTGATACTTTTCTATATAGCTTTATTTATCTCTATTAATTGCTTTTATCTTAGGAAATGCATAAGTAATTCTCTGTTGCTCAGAAAAATGTGAGACCAAGTTTGTTAGTCTTCTTATGTCATGCTCTATCTGTGAAAAATGTTATGAGGTTATGTCATGTGGAAAGTTTGCTCTGTCTAGTTATGGTGCCTATTTTCATGTGACGATAAATAATTCATAATAAATAATATATAAGGAATTTGTGCATGACACTTTTTGGAGAATGTTTTTATGTCAATATAGAGCTAATGATGTTCTGAGATCTATTGTTTGACATACTTTTATGTACAAAGTATTTTATGCCCCTGAAATTGTGCTGCCTTATCATTTTTGTGCAGGATAAAGTACTTACTGTTTTGACTTGAAATTTTTATGGTAGTCTTTATTTGGTATACTTAAGCTTCTGTAATTTTTACAGAATTTTCTAAGTAGTCTAAAGTCATGTCGTAGTTATACCCTGATTTCTTTTAATTATAAATAATGCTTTAGAGTTATCATTTCATGTGTGTAAAAATGCTTTTTATGCTATTCATGATATCTATGATCTGCTATTGGTTTTGGTTCAGTAGAGTGTAGTGTGCGAAATAAT
>CM041635.1:55148335-55168808 GCA_023333625.1 Bothriochloa decipiens | reverse complement strand
ACCACCAGCCAAGCTCTTTCCTGAAAGGCAAGCCCCGGAGCATTCTCCCTGTGGTTTGCAAAATATCTAACTTGAGTCCTTTATTTGTTTGCTGCATTAAGTTATAGGCGTTGTTTTATACCGTTGCTGCATTACTTATATTCCTTGCCACTGTTTATACTTCAACCCTGTTAGGTTCAGGTACGATTATTTGCTTGGCCCTGCTTAACTAGATCGGTAGAAGTCGGGTGATTTCCTGTCATCCGCGAGTTATAGGTGGTAACTTGGAATGGTTGAATACATTGTTATCTTGGATAACCATGTGGAGATAATAAATCGAGACCGGGCGGGATTGGAGTTGAGAATGAACTGGAGGTTCAATGTGGTTTATCCCGTCTGTGTCGAACTAGGACCACGTTCGTTGTACATCCTCAAGCCATATTGAATTTATGCCTCACATTTAGCTGGAAGGATAAGTCATTCCGACCGCGAAGCCTAATTTTGATTTGGGCCGGGAGTCGACCTGCTGTACGCATCGCATTGGTGAAGATGGGGGACCACGGGTTACGCGGTTGTAAGGCCTGAATATAGCATGGTGCGCCCTGCTGGCAGCCGGACGGTGCCCGGATGCGATGGTACCTGTTGATCTCGTGCTTTTTCCGAATTGGATGTCGATGACCTGTAGCTCACCGTGGCTGGTGAGTGTGGTTTGTGTGAGGAATACCCGCCAGCTGGTTAGTAATCGATTATAATCGCCATCGTTCCTGGACAGTGAACACTTGACTTGAGCAGCGGCATCGTAGTAAGAACTTGAACAAGAGATGAGATGGTTGAGCTATTGAGATTGAAAGATACTCAATCGGAATTGGTTACTTTCTGTTGAATAATTATTACCATGCTTGTTTAGTACAGGTGCTAATGTAGCATGATAAGGTTAATCAGATTAAAATACATTGCTAGAAGGTTCTTATTAATTGTTCCTTAATGCAAGCTTTTCCGCAATTAAATGAGTCAGCTATCCTACTTATACAGCCTTGCATACTCCTTGGAGTCACTTTATTTTAGTTTATGACGGGTAAGTCTAGCTGAGTACATTCTCGTACTCAGGGTTTTATTTCCCATGTTTTTGCAGATGGTGAGATGTTCTATGGCTATTGTCAGAACTGCTTCTATCCCGCTTTGGGAGATGATTAGACCTTGGGCATGGTCACTCTTCTCTACTTAATGCTTTTGCTGGATGTTGATCAAGGGACTGGCACTGTATTTGAACTAAGCGCGTGTGTGTATTTGAACTAAATCGCTTCCGCTTTATTTTGTATTTGAACTTGGTTTGTAATAACTTTATTTACTCCGATGATTTAAACTATGTGCAAACTTTGTACTTGTGAATGGGAATGCTAAACTATTACGATCTTGGTCGTGCCAGAAAAGTTTGAAATTCTTCAAGATTTTGGTATGACTACCGGGTTTATTAGGTCGCAATCATGTAGTTTGCCGTCCTAATGGTGAATTATGTGCTTGTGCTCTAATAAATTGGTCGGTTCTATCATAAACCATGTGGATGCTGGGCTTGTGCGTCCAGAGCTAGACTATGGACGCGTCCACACAGGTGTTGCTGAGCGGCCCGAAGGCATAACGGTGCGGATGCTAACATCAGCGTCCAGAGGTGTGGAAGCTGAGCGTGCGGAGCACTCCGGATGCTACTTAGAGAAGGCTGCACATGGAGCCCAACTGTGGATGAGTCTAGAGCTCAACTATGGACGTGTTCAAATGACTTCCAATGGTCAACTCAGTTTGAACTCAATTTGCTACTACAGATGATGAACAGTAACATGGTGGTGTCCAGAGTTGAAGAAGAGATGCGTCTAGAGCTGCACTTTGATCTTTCTACGCTCAGTAACACAGTGTGGATGTGTCCTGACCACAACTATGGACGTGTCCATAGTGTACTGCTGAGCTAGATCAAGTTGCTAATGGCTAGTTTTGAGGTGGGGGTTATAAATAGCCCCTTGGCTGGCCATGTGAGCTCTCTCTTGCCCATTCTAACATCCTAGAGCACAATTTGAGCTGAAGAGACTCCCTCCACTCCTCTCCTTGCATTGTTGTTTCATTCAAAAGAGAGTGAGTGAGATTCAAGTGTATTTTCTTAGTGTTTGCATCTAGAGGCACTTGTTCTTCATGATTGCTATGGATTTCTTGTTACTCTTGGGTGATTCCCATCACCCTAGATGGCTTGGTGCAGCAGAGGTGGCTGAGCTTGAGTTGGTGATTGTTCGAGGCCACACCGGGTGATTTGTGAGGGGTTCTTGAGCCTTCCTCGCAGGAGTTCATGAATTGGCTACTCTAGTGAAATCTTGTCTTGGAGGATCCCCATCTTGTGTTGATAGTGCCACTCCTGAGACTATGGGATTGGCTAAGCCAACGCCATTTAGCGGGCATATCTCGAAGTGGGTGTATTGCCACAACGAGGACTAGCTTGCCGGGAAGCAAGTGAACCTCGGTAAAAAATCATTGTGCCATCTTGATTACCGAGGATTCTTTTTGTGATTGATTTCATTTTGATATCTCTTCTCTTCAATGTCAGTATAAACATCAATCACTTGCTCATTTACATTCTTGCAATATATCTTGTCTTGCTTGCTAGTTGTTCATATTGCTATAATTTTGTAGCTTGTCTTCTTAATTGTGATTAGCTTGCTCTCTAGTACTAAAGTAGCAACTTAGTCTTGTTGGTGTGACATAGAGATCATAGCCTATTTTGCTAAAATTGTTTAGGTGGCTTGCATAGCTTAGTTGTGCTAGTGCTAGTGAGCTACGCCATCTTAAGTACTAATCCTTTATCTTAGTGCTTTGCAAGAAATTTTTATAGGCTATTCACCCCCCTCTAGCCATTAGGACCTTACACGTGGCATCAGAGCTAGGCATCGTTTATTTGAGGATTAACAACCTACAGTGATGAAATGGCTACATTAAGCTTTCACATCAACAACACCAAGAGAGCACCACTCTTTGATGTCAATGACTATGCAAAGTGGAAGCTAAAGATGAAGAGTCATCTCAAGTCAATCAATAGAGAGGTTTGGGTTGTGACTGAGACCAAGTTTGAGGTTGCAAAGGAAGATGCACCAACACCGGTTGAAGAAAAGAGACTTCAAGCCAATGATATTGCGGTGAGCTCATTACATGAGGCTCTTGATGACAAGGCTTTTGAGCTCATCAAGAAACTTAGAGGTGGCTCATGACATTTGGGCAAAGCTTGAGGAGGCATATGAGAGCACCAAAAGTATGAAGATGGCAAGAGCATACATGCTTCAAGAGAGGTTCACTAGATTCTCTATGAAGGAAGATGAGAGTGTACCAGAAATGTTCCATAAGCTACAAGTGATTGTCAATGAGCACTTGGTGAGGAGATCAAGGATACTCAATTCTCAACCAAGTTCATGAGATGTCTTTCTAAGAGATTTGATATGTTGAAGACCATCATGATGAAGACAACCATGAAGGAGAAGCCAACTCCAAATCAAGTCCTTCAAGAAGTCATGGCCGATGATGAGTTTAGAGAAGACCATGAGAAGGAAGAGTTGGTGAAGAAGAAGAAGAAATAAAGTGAGAAGAAGGATGATGACAACAAGAAGAGCTTGGCATTCAAGGCTTCATCCTCTAAGAGTAAGAGAAAGAGCAAGAAGAAGCAAGATTCATCAAGTGAAGAAGAAGCTAGCTCTAGCAATGAGGGTGATGAAGATGATGATGAGTTGAGTGCTCTATTTGTCAAGGTTAGCAAGCTCTTGAGAAAGAAGACTCATCAAAAGGGAAGCAAGAAGTCCTCATCTTCATCTTCATCCAAGAAGAGTGAGCACACCATGAAGTACTTTAGATGTCATAGCAAGGATCATCTTGTTGGAAAGTATCCCTATGATAGTGGTGATGAAGATGCCGTAGAGAAGGAGACCAAGAAGCAAAAGAAGAAGAAAGAGGCTTCTCAAAAGAAGAAGAATGAATCTCATGTTGCTACTTGGGAGAGTGATGCATCCTCAAGTGAAGATGAGAATGATAAGAGAAGCAAGAAGAAGGGGCATGCTAGCATTGCAATTCAAGAGAAGATTTCTCTATTTGACACTCCTTCAATGTGCTTCATGGCTAAGGCCAAAAAGGTACAATCCAATGATAAGAGTGATCATGATGATGATGCTAGTGATAGTGATGATGATGATGGACCTACTAAAAATGAATTGTTCATCATTCTTGAGGATTGTAAAAATGAATACAAGAAAACTAGGAAGGAATGCAAGGATGCCCTTAAGGATAAGCAACACCTTAAGGACAAACTTGATGAGCTTGTGGCATCTTATGAGAGTCTAATGGAAGACCATAAGAAGCTTCAAAAGGCTCACTCTAAGCTTGAAAAGGCTCATTCCTCTCTTAGTGACAAGCTTGATAGCATGCCTCCTCAAGTTGAAAAAGCTAAAACTTGCAACATAGGCATATCATGTGATATTCTTGATGAATCTTTTTATAAGCCTATTGTTGTTGCTCCATCTACCTGTTGATGCAAAGTTCTATCTACAAACACACTGGGCTAATACCCAAATTCGATATCCAAAGCGTGCCAGTCAATTTGACCTGTTAATCGACAAGGATGATAACTTGAATAAAAACCAAACGAGATGACAGCGATGCGCCCAGACGTCAAAGCTCAGAAATATATTCGATAACTTTTGAACAGATCAGACGAGATGACAGTGATATGCCCAGAAGTCAAAGCCTGAATCGTGCTCAGTAGACGCAAAACTTGCAAGGTCGCCGGAGATCAAGTTGATGCAGCCCGTCGAATCTTGAAAGAACTCGTTGGAAAAGAGAAAATACTTGACGAAGTCGTCAAAAAGTAAAGTGCTGGTAAAAGTAAATTGCAATAAAAAGTAGATTTGTTTATTAATGCTTGGATACTCATTACAATGCCCTTTGACAATATTTATACTCTACTATTCAAAGAATCCTAACTGAATACAAAAAGCTTAAATATAGAAAAATAAACTTACTCCTTATACGAACTCTATCTCTAAAGGAAAGACATAAAACTCGTATAGGAACTGGACTCAGACTACACTATGAAAATCATAGGCTCACATGATGCCGATCCTCTGTCCATTTCTGTCATGATGAAGTTATCTTTCCATTGGCATACTCTCTGGCATCGGCAACAATCTTCTAATCTCCGGCCTGTCTCATCGGCAACAGCCCTTCAGCTCCATCGGCAGCAATCCTCTAGCTTCCCGCCAGTCTCATCAGTAACAGCTCTTCAGCCTTATCGGTAACAACTCAGACCAATCCACCCTTTATCGGCAACCATTCATTGGCAACATCAAAAGCAATGTCGAAGACAAAATAATAACCAATCCTTTGCTGATTAGCTCAATTTTTGATTCTTACTGACACGTGCCAAAAAATGGTGTCAACACATGCCCCCAATTTTGGAGTATAAAATACTTTATGCACCGAAATTTCCTCCAAGTCATGATTACCCACTGCTGAGCCGCCTGAACGTCCCCTCGAACATTGCGCGCGCCGCCATAAAAACCCTGTATCAATGGGCCCATAAAACACTTCCTCCGTCGCGGCCCATCCTTCACTCTCGATTCAACCCTAGCATTTTCTCTCTCCGGCAACGACATCAGCAAGCAGTCTTCTAACGAACTCGACTGGTGGCATTCTCAGCAGAAATCTTCTACCAGCATTCCTCGCTCTTCTCGGCTTCATCCGCGGTCATGGTTGTCAACTTCGACGTCCCCAAGGTTAATTTTCTTCTTTATTCATCTTTTGATATTTTTTCTCTCCTTTTCTGCAGAGCCCAGGACTCCTCTTTATCTTCCTTCTTGATCTTTAATCTAGGAACTTTGCAACAAACTCATCATTCCCACGCACTGAGACCGAATAATTTGCCTAGGCCCAATGGGGAATCTAGATCCAACCGATATCATCAACGCAGAAACCAACCGCATCCCCTTCAGAGCTCAAAATTTCAACTTAGAACTTTGGACCGATACTTTTCGATCCTAGCCAAAGATCACCAAAGGATGGAAAGACTAGTACTTGAGGGTTGCTAGGTCGATGGAGGTTTATTGGGCAGAACATAGATTAGATCAATGCATCAGACTGTCCATTGCTGATATGGAGAGGAACGAATCAATGTTGATTGCTGCCTCTTACTTCTGGTCTGACACCATGAACGCCTTCATATTCAAACTTGGACCAGTCTCTCCAACTCTTGCCGATGTGTTTATGCTCACTGGCCTAGACATATCAACTGCCAATGACAACACTCCGTTCCAAAGGAAGCCTGAATATCGACTGATTACTCGAAACATTGGCGGTTGGACTGGGTACATCAAGGAATATCAAAAATCCGGATCGGTCAGTCAGAGGGAGCATTCAGCTTTCCTGAATATGTGGCTAGAAAAGTTCATTTTCTATGGCAGAATAGTTGGACCAACCAATATGCATCTATCTGCAGTAGAGATGTTAGCTAATGGCGTCAAACTTCCTCTTGGTCGATACCTTCTTGGTTCAGTCTATCATCTCCTCCACCAAGTTTCACAAAGGCTGTTACAAGACAAGTCCATCGGTAATCTAGGAGGTCCTTGGTGGTTCATCAATATGTGGCTGAATGCACATATGCACAAGTACCTTCACTTTGATTTATTTGCCCAGCAGTTCCCTCGAGATCTCCCTAAAGATTATCAACTTGGGGAAGATGAATCGGCAACACGGCCCCCCTCAATTTTGGAGAAGCGTTAGCAGTGCTTCCAGGGGCGGAGGCAAGCAAAACCCAAATCGGCAATTTCTTCCAAAGGCTTTACGTCGGCATTCCTCCTGAGCTCCGGGCCTGGGTCCCTTACATTGATGAAGAAGCAAGGTTCCAACTACTCTTCAACTTTGCCGATGATGCCTTGAATAAAGATGCTGAGATCCTCAATGCAATGATCACCCCCCGTGCCATCCCGGTCAACATGTTTGGAAGTGGGAAGAACATCAATACTACATATGAGTTCTACAATCCATCGGCAGTAGCAAGACAACTAGCTTTCGGGCAACTGCCCATCAAACTCTGCTATGCCGATGTGATTAAGCCGAGAGAAATTATCACTAGCAGCATGGATTGGTGCAAGATAGTCACTCTTCCTCCTGATGCCGATACCTCTAATGTTGACCTAACCGATTGGGTACCGGCTTCCTTCGTCACTGAATCTTTCAAATTATGGTGGCAAGAGTGGAAAGAGCAACTATTCTTTGCATCTCCTCACTTCTATTGGAATCTCATCGACCCTGATCATGCCATACCGGCCAATGCAGTAAGTTTGACCATCTGCACTTCTTCCAATTCTCTTTTTCAGTCTATCGGTAACTAATTTCTTCTCAAAGGTTGATGACCCGATCCTAACACTGAGCAAGAGCAGCAAAATTATAAGGCTACAGTCGATATCCCCAATATCCATCATCGGCCACAGAGCTCCCTCATTAGATGCTCTGATGTGCCACGGTCGTTTCAAGAAGAGCTCCTCCAAATCAAAATCGACCAGAAGTATGATTGCTCCATCGGACACGGCTGCACCCTCAGCACAGACATTCTAGGTAACTGTCTTATTTTCTTCTGTGTGTGCCGATTGCCACGATATACTGATCTCATATTTCAGGGTGCAAGTTCTACATTTGTTGAATCCTCATCGGCAACTCACCCTTCATCTCCACCTGCGGCACCTTCATCGCCACACTTCGTCATCCTTGACGATTCTCTAGAGGTACCCCTCAAATTAAACTCTGACCATCGTATCGGCACTTTTACTCATCTGCTTCTCTCACAACACCAAGTAGTCACGTCGGTAATTACCCCAAGTGCGCAGACATCTCAACCATCCATTGCCGATGCCCCCTAGCCATCCAATGCCGATATTTTACAGCACAAGCGTAAGGCTTCATCAGAGGATGAGTCTCAATCAAAACGGTCGAGGTTTACACCAGCTCCAGTCGCATCATCGGCATCCTCGCCTCACCAAACATCGCCCGATGCTCCTGCGCAGGCTTCCCTATCGGCAACTGTTCTTAACCAGCAATTGTTCCTGTACAAGAATCTTCATCGGTACTGGTGTTGCAGCAGCAACCAACCGAGGCACCAACGCAGGAAATGCCATCGGCAATCATATCTCAGGTTGCTTCCTCTAGCCAAAGGCGAGAAATTGCCTTGAAGCAAGTAAGTTAACTTCCTTAGTTAATTTTCAACACTCATATCCTTTAGCTAACAACTCTTCCCTTTCAGGAGAAAGATTCCCCCAATAGCCTATTCTCTTTCTCTATTATTGGAGACATTCCTGATGATGAAGAGAACGAAGAAAGCTCTACTCCAGCCTCCGAAGCCTTATCATCCGAAATCAAGTCTAGGCTAGAGACATTGCTATCCCTGCTGCAACAGGAAACATCTCAGCTAATCCAGGACTCTGACTCCACCAGGGTAACTTTCAAGGCAATCCGAGGCCAGATCCCTGCCGATGTTGAAGAGACACTCTTTCAAGCCGCACACCTAGAAAATCGGCAACTCTAGTATCAGAAAGCTGCTAAATGTATTGCCGACAGAACTACCCAGGCATGACTCCAGGAGGAAATGATGAAGCATAAACAATCTGCCGATGAGAAACACAAAGACATCGACAAACTAGAAGCCTCCCGTGTAGAGCTGGAAGAGAAGATTTCCCAATTATCGGCAAAGAGAGAAGCTCTATTAGCGGAGCTGAAAAAGGTTGAAGAAGCCCTGGATACAGCCACTCAAGAGAAAGCCCAAATGCCTAACACTATCAAGATTCTTCAGCAGGAAAGGGACAACCAAGCCCTCAAGACACTGGCCCTTAAGAAGAAAATCAAGCCAGTAGAAGGCAATGCCGATGAAGACGTAAAGACCATAGAGGAAGCCAACCAGATTCGCCTGCGTGCAATATCGGCTATTCATTCACTGCTGAATTTGTAAACCTCTTTTCCATCAGCAAAGTAGTGCATCAGCAACTTGTAAAACTTCATATTAACATAGCGCCGATACGTTCTTATTGAACAAGTATTATATCTATTTCTTCACGCATCCATCCAAATACTAGGATAATATCTCTTCAGATATTTACCGTTCAACGCTCTTGGAAATATTTCTCCTTCAAGAGTTTCAAGGATATAAGCATTACCAGGAATGGACCGATTTACTCGATAAGGACCTTCCCAATTAGGAGACCACTTGCCAAACTTTGCGCTCTTAGTCCCAATCGGTAAAATCAGTTTCTAGACTAGATCACCATTAACAAATTCCTTCACCTTTACCTTCTTGTCATACCACCTAGCAACTCTTTTCTTATTCTCTTCAATGCTGAGTAAAGCCTTTAGCCGATGACCCACCAAATCTTCCAACTCATCTTTCATGAGTGTATTGTAATCATCGGCCGATAGTTGATCTTGATGAAATATCCGCCTCGAACCGGTCTTTATTTCCCAAGGCAAAACCGCGTCATGTCCATATACCAACTGATAAGGCGACACCTTAGTAGCACCATGACAAGCCATTTGATACGACCATAAGGCCTCGTTCAAAACCGTGTGCCACCTCCTGGGATTTTTCTTAATCTTGCGCTTAATGAGTTTAATAATCCCTTTATTAGATGCTTCGGCCTGACCATTAGCTTGAGCATAATAAGGAGAAGAGTTTAAAACCTTGATTCCCATCTCATCGGCAAATCCATCAAACTCTCCTAAAGTGAACATGGTTCCATGATCGGTCGTAATGGTCCGAGGAATGCCAAACCGATACACAATATGCTCCTTCACAAAATTAATCATGTTGGCCGTTGTCACATTTTTCAAAGGAACTGCCTCAACCCATTTTGTAAAGTAATCGGTGGCAACGAGGATGAATTTATGCCCTTTGCTTGACGGTGGATAAACTTGACCGATGATATCAATAGCCCATCCTCGAAATGGCCACGGCTTAATTATGGGATTCGTTGACGACGCGGGTGCCCTTTGGACGTTACCGAATTTTTGATACTCTTGACACCCTTTAAAATACTTGAAACAATCTTCGAGTATTGTTGGCCTATAAAATCTGTTTCGCCTGATCATCCACTTCATCTTGAAAGCCGACTGATGCGCCCCGCATACTCCTTCATGAATTTTGCCCATTAAACTTTTTGATTCTTCTTCACCAAGACACTTGAGCAAAACTCCATCCATTGTTCAATAATATAACTCATTATCTAGGAGTACATACTTACTAGCCTAAAACCTTATACGCCTTTCAACCTTCTTAGATGAATCCTTCAAGTAATTGGCAATCTCCTTCCTCCAATCATCGGCGTCAGTTGCCGATGTCAGCACTTCTTAGATCTATTGGAACCCCGAAGCATGCTGTGCTAGCCGATTAGCCTCTTCATTATGCAATCTGGTCTCAGCATCTACCAATCTTCTGCTCAGGTAATAGATTACACGTTCTTTTCATTCAAACTCTTGGATTAGAGCTGACCCAATGACTTCATCCTCACCCGATAGATACAACCTGAAGGGTTCTCTGTGTTGAGGTGGAACCAGCACTGGTGGATTTACCAAATACTTCTTAATTTCTTCTAAAGCCAACTGCTGTTCTTCTCCCCATATGAATTCCTGATCGGCCTTCAGCTTCAACAATGGACTGAAAGCTTTGATTCTTCCTGATAAATTAGATATGAATCTTCGAATAAAATTAATCTTGCCGATCAGAGACTGTAGTTCAGTCTTATCAATAGGAGCAATCACATTATTGATGGCATCAATGGATTTCATGCTAATTTCAATACCCCTCTGATGCACCATGAAGCCTAAGAATTGTCCTGCCGATACACCAAATGCACATTTGTTGGGATTCATTTTCAACCCATGTTTCCTTATGCATTCCAATATCTTCTGCAAGTCAACTAGATGATTTCTGAAGTCTCCAAACTTAACCACCACATGATCTATATAAATTTCCACCAATGTGCCGATGTACTCATAAAAAATGTAATTCATTGTTCTCTGATAAGTAGCACCGGCATCCTTCAAACAAAAAGTCATGACTATCCATTCAAATAACCCCACATGACCTGGACATCTAAAGGCAGTCTTGGAGATATCTTCTTCGGCCATAAAGATCTGATTATATCCAGCGTTCCCATCCATGAAGCTAATAATCTGATGTCCAGCAGTAGCATCAATTAATAAATCGGCAATGGGCATCGGGTAGCCATCCATCGGTGTAGCTTTGTTAAGATTCCTGAAATCAATACAGACATGAAGTTTCCCATTCTTCTTGTAGACAGGAACCACATTAGAAATCCATTCAGCATATCAGCATTGTCACATATACTTTGCTTCAATCAACCTTATTATTTTGGCCTTAATATCAGGCAACACTTTAGGATTGCATCGGCGTGCTGGCTGCTGATGTGGCCGAAATCCTTGTTTGATATGTAACCGATGTTAAACAATTGATCGATCTAAACCGGGCATCTCTGTGTAATCCCAAGCAAAACAATCCTTATATTCTTTCAATAGAGCAATCAATTGTTCTCTGCTCTAGAGATCTAACTTAGCACTAACAAAAGTTGGCCTCGGCCTACCGCCATCACCAATGTCTACCTCTACTAGGTCATCAGCCGATGTAAATCCATGGCCCAATTTTCCATCATCGGCAAACCTATTCATTATAACTCATCTTTGGATCCGACTGCTTGGATCGGTGGCAGCTCATAATCGGCAATTCTAAGGAACTCTAAATCCCATGCTTCCCCCGATATACACTTGGACTGCTCGTAAGTTTCTGACTCTGCCGATGCAATTATATAAGATGAATCACCAGGGACTACTTCAATCTTATCTTCCACCCACTATACGAGGCACTGGTGCATTATAGAAGGAATGCAGCAATTGGCATGAATCCAATCCCTTCCTAATAGCAGATTATAAGCACCTTTACCACCGATGATAAAGAACATGGTTGGTAATGTTTTGCTGCCAATGGTTAACTCAATGCAAAGCGCTCCCTTAACTGATGATATATTACCTTCAAAGTCTTGAAGCTTCATATCAGTCTTGACCAGATCTTGATCTCCTTTTCCAAGCCTTCGAAACATGACATATGGCATGATATTAATTACAGCTCCCCCGTCTATGAGTATCTTGGATACTGGCTGCCCATCAACTCCACCTTTGACAAATAAAGCTTTGAGATGCTATTTCTCATCATCGATAGGCTTCTCAAAAATGGCCATCATTGGATCCAAGGTTAACTGAGCTACTTGTTCAGAAGGAACAATTTCTTTTTCATCATCGGTAAGTGCTAGGAATTCCATCGGCAATATGAAAACCATGTTGATATCTGCCGATGGGCCTTCATCTTTGCGCTTTGGTTGCCACACTTGAGACTTCACCCCAGGGAGTTTTCTTCTCTGTGCTCACATTGCATCTTCCTCTTCTGAGTTTTTGTTAGACCTTCAGGGCACCATTGAGGAAGCTTTGTCTTCCAGACAGGCTGATAACATTTCGTATTCGAATCTGGGTAGTATATGTTGGGGTCTCTGCAGAGTATTGCTTCATCAGAAACTCTTGCATTGGCCATCACCTCGAGTTCTTCCTGATCCATCAAAAAGCAGTTGTCATGCCTACCCAACCTTTCATGTACACTGGTTCTGCCCCCTAGTCGATCATGCACTGATGTGCTCCCTCTGATCGGCTCATTGACGCACTATCTCCGATCACCATAATACGGTCCTCTTTTTGTCCGATCGGCTCGATCGTAACCATTGCACTCAGGGCAGCTATCAACAGTAGGCAATTTAATGCCTTCTTCCCAGCAATAAATGAAGAACGGGCATCTCCAATGACCTTCATGCCGATGCCATTCTTCCCGACGCAATTCTTCCTGTCGCTGCCGATAGCGATCACCTAAAACTCTATAGGGAGCAGGTCTAGAAGGTCTTCTGGAACCGCTGCTTTCTTCAACTGCTCTTTTTCCTCTTAAGTCATCAGTGGTTACTTGATTTTTGGGATCCACTAATGCGTTCCTCTTAGAATTTGCTGATGTTAATACTCTGGTCTTGCTCATGGCATCCACCATGTTTGCTGGGAAAGGATGCTGATCAATCTTCATTGGCCTTTGAGCTTTAGAATTATCAAACTTAATTCTTCCAGACTCAATAGCCGATTGCAATTGCTGCATGAATACTTTACAATCATTGGTACTGTGTGAAGTTGCATTATGAAATTTGCAGTACCTCATTTTCTTCAGCTCTTCTGCTGATGGGATCCCATGATTAGGTGATAGCTTGATTTGGCCCTCTTGAAGCAGCAGATCAAATATTTTATCGGCCTTCGTGATGTCAAATGTGAACTTCTCTGGCTCTTTTTGACCAAAAGGACAAGATATTGGCTTCTTAACTTTCACCCACTCAACCAGACCGATAGTTGGTTCTTCATCCGAGTCTGATTCCTCTGTTTCTTCTACAAAGGACACCTTTTTACTCCAAGTCTTTCTAGGTTCTAGAGCTCGAGCACCTTGGTCAGAAATCCTCTGCGCAATATGGCTTAAATTTTCAAACTTCTGAGAATCGTATTTGTCTCTGAGGTGCGGCAATAGACCCTAAAAAGCTAAACCAGCCAACTGGCGATCATCAAGCACCAAGCGGTAGCATCTGTTTTCCATATCACGTACCCTTTGCATAAAGCTCTCCACCGATTCGTCACTTCGTTGTCTCAATTTCACTAAATCAGTAAGCTTCTTCTCATCGACACCAGCAAAGAAGTACTTGTGGAACTGTCTCTCCAAATCTGCCCAAGTATGAATAGAATTCGGTGGCAATGAGATAAGCCATGTGAATGCTGATCCAGACAATGAAGATGAGAATAGTCGAACTCTCAATTCATCCCTGTTAGCTGCTTCTTCTCACTGGATGATGAAACGATTGATATGCTCCATTGTTGATGTATCATCCTATCCAGAGAACTTAGTAAAATCTAGTACTTTGTATCAATTTGGAAAAGGAATTGAGTCATATGCTGGAGGGTAAGGAGTCTGATAAGAGTAAGTATTAATCTTGGGCTGAATCCCAAATTGCTCTTTCATCACTTCTGCAATCTTATCCGTCCAAAACACATCTTGATCTTGCCGATGCACTGGCTGAATTTCTACTGGAGGTGCTGGCTGATATGCTTCTATGTATACTTGTGGTACTTGGTTTAGAGGAATCGGCATATTCACAGTACCGGTCTGCGGAGCAAAGCTCATCGGCTGTCTTGCCAATGTTTGATCCTGGAAAGCTGCCTGTGGACAATACTGCTGAGTCCCCATCACCTGGTAGCTTAGTTGAATAGCATGTTGCTGAGCTGGCGCTTGTCCTGACCAATTGTGAGTAAAACTCATCGGCACCTGACTTGCCGATGGCTGATAGCTTGCTGACAATTGATGCTCTTGTATGATTGGATGATAACCAGCATAATTGCCTTGATTTGCAGGTAACCCAGATTGAGATACAAATGACACTATGGGTTGTTCTATAGTAGAAACCTTTTGTTGCATTGGCAGGGAACTTGCCAAAGGATTCGCATAAGATGTCTGCTGCGGAGGCGCGTAGAATCCCATTGACAATGGCTGTATAGTAGGAGGTGTAGTAGAATAATGTGATACCTGGGTCATTGGTCGGACCAAAGTTGCCGATACTATAGGACTTTTTCCTGTTACATCATGCACCTGAGGCAATCCAGAATTGGCGGTAGATGGTCCTGGAGGCATCCCATATCCCCACCAATTAGCAGCAACCTAGCTGTGTTGACCTGAAGGACCTAACATTGCTGATGCCGATAGATCTGTACCCAATTGAGTGATTTGCCTTTCCTAAGATGTTAGATTTGATCTTATTGGCGTGGCTTCAATGTTAGGTGATCCTGATAAAGCTAGAGGAGCAGGTGCTCCGATATTCTCAACGGTTGGAATTGCCAATGGAGTACTGACAGATGCCGATCTCGGCTGATGATATGCCGGCTCGACATAACCTGGTGCTTGTCCTTCTCTTAATGTTTGCACAACAGCATTGTAAATAGTATTGGACAGCACGGTGGAGTGGTTGATCAAAGCATGATTCAATGCAGAATTAACCATCTCCTGTAATTTACCAGGGTTGGAGTCAAAAGTAACCTACCGAGGCAATGACAGATCTTGCTTCTAGATTACTTCTCCACCCCTATTCTTGCTGAAAGACTTCAAACAGAGTTGCCTGTAATCCTCCATAGCTTTTTCCATGGCTAGCTTCTGATCTTCTTTGAGATCTAATTCTAATATCTCGATGATGTTCTCTGGATTGACATCAGTAGGGTTCTTCATGATAAATCTATTGACTTTGTCCCACTAGGCATGCCAAAAGATGTGTTGATGCAAAGTTCTATCTGCAAACACACTGGGCTAATACCCAAATTCAATATCCGAAGCGTGCCAGTCGATTTGACCTGTTAATCGACAAGGATGATAACTTGAATAAAAACCGAATGAGACGACAGCGATGCGCCCGGACGTCAAAGCTCAGAAATATATTCGATAACTTTTGAACAGATCAGACGAGATGACAGCGATACGCCCGGAAGTCAAAGCCTGAATCGTGCTCGGTAGACGCGGAACTTGCAAGGTCACCGGAGATCAAGTTGATGCAACCCATCGAATCTTAAAAGAACTCGTTGGAAAAGAGAAAATACTTGACAAAATCATCAAAAAGTAAAGTGCTGGTAAAAGTAAATTACGATAAAAAGTAGATTTGTTTATTGATGCTTGGATACTCATTACAATGCCCTTTGGCACATATTTATACTCTACTATTCAAAGAATCCTAACTGAATACGAAAAGCTTAAATATAGAAAAATAAACTTACTCCTTATATGAACTCTATCTCTAAAGGAAAGACATAAAACTGGTATAGGAACTAGACTCAGACTACACTACGAATATCATAGGCTCACATGATGCCAATCCTCTATCCGTCTTTGTCATGATGAAGTTATCTATCCATCGGCATACTCTCTGGCATCGGCAACAATCTTCTAATCTCCGGCCTGTCTCATTGGCAACAACCCTTCAGCTCCATCGGCAACAATCCTCTAGCTTCCCGCCAGTCTCATCTGTAACATTCTTTAGCCTTATCGGTAACAACTCAGACCAATCCACCCTTTATTGGCAACCATTCATCGGCAACATCAAAAGCAATGCTGAAGACAAAATAATAACCAATCCTTTGCCAATTAGCTCAATTTCTGATTCTTACTGACACGTGCCAAAAAATGGTGTCAACACTACCCTTCTTGTAGCACTTCCACTTCTAGCTCATCTAGTAGTGATGGTTTCACTTGTGACTCCACACTAATGGTTGAGAATGAGACACTTAAGGAGGAGGTAAGAAAGCTCAATCACACCTTAGCTAAGGCTTATGGTGGTGAGGACAGCTTGCTTATGTGCTTGGGTAGCCAAAGGGCTTCTCTCTACAAAGAGGGATTGGGCTATACCCCAAGAAAGGCAAGGCCACTTTTACTCCTCACAAGACTAGTTTTGTGAAGAACAATGGTAGCTATTGCAAGAGTTGCAAGCAAGTTGGTCATGTAGGGCAAATATGCATGAACAAGCAATCTAATGTATCCTCAATTAACCTCAATGCATCTTATGTTCTTGTCAAGGTAGCTAATTGTGTAAGGGCTAGATTCATTGGTACACCATGGATGGGCTCAAATAAGAAAGCCATTTGGGTACCAAAGAGTTTGGTTACTAAACCTTGTTGGACCCAAGCTAGTTTGGGTACCTAAAAGAGATTGATCTTTTCTTGTAGGTCAATTACAAAGCTGGAGGGAGGCATTGGGTGCTTGATAGTGGGTGCACTCAACATATGACCGGGGATTCTTATATGTTTAAGTTAATTGATACAAGTGAAAATGGTGGATTTGATTCTATCACTTTCGGCAACAACAAGAAAGGCAAGGTTATGGTGCTTGGAAAGATTGCTATATCCAGTGACAAGAGTATCTCCAATGTGTTGCTAGTTGAGAGATTGGATTTCAACCTCATGTCGGTGTCACAATTATGTGATCTTAGCTACTAGTGCATCTTTGGCAAGGATGATGTTGAAGTCATAAGTGAAGAAGATTCAAGTTAGATATTCAAGGGATTTCGGCATGGTACCTTGTACTTGGTGGATTTCAATACTAGTGAAACTCAACTCACATCTTGCTTGCTTAGTAAATCTAGCATAGGATGGTTATGGCATATAAGGCTTGGTCATCTTGGAATGAAGCAATTGAACAAGCTAGTGAGGCATGACTTGGTTAGAGGCTTGAAGGATGTCACATTTGAGAAGGATAGACCATGTAGTTCATGTCAAGCCAGGAAGCAACATGGAAGGCCACATCCTAGTAAAAATGAAATGAGCACATCAAAGGCATTTGAATTACTGCACATGGACTTGTTTAGGCCAACAACATACACAAGCATTGGTGTCAACAAGTATGGTTTGGTTATTGTTGATGACTACACTAGATACACTTGGGTGTTCTTTCTCTATGACAAAAGTGAAGTCTTTGATCTATTCAAATCATTTGTCAAGAGAGTTCAAAATGATTTTGAGGTCACCATCAAGAAGATTAGAAGTGATAATGGGAGTGAGTTCAAGAACACAAGAATTGAAGAGTTGTGTGATGAGCTTGGAATTATACATCAATTCTCACCAACCTACACTCCCCCATCTAATGGTGTAGTTGAGAGGAAGAATAGAACCTTGATTGACATGGCAAGAACAATGCTTAGTGAATACCATATTAGCCAAAGGTTTTGGAGTAATGCAATCAACACGTCTTGCTATTTTAGCAACTGACTCTACTGCCATCAGAAGCATGAGAAGACACCATATGAGCTATTGAATGGAAGAAAGCCCAACATTGCATACTTTAGAGTGTTTGGGTGCAAATGCTATATTCTCAAGAAAGGAACTAGACTTGGAAAGTTTGACAAGAGATGTGATGAAAGGTTCCTACTTGGATATTCAACCTCTAGCAAGGCATATAGAGTTTGGAACTTGGCAAATGGCACCTTGGAAGAGGTTCATGATGTTGAATTTGATGAAACCTAAGTATCACAAAGTGAAACTCAAAATCTTGATTATGTGGGTGGAGATCAATTAACCAATGCAATGAGAAACATGGATATTGGTGCTATTCGGCCTAGGCAAGTTAATGATGATGATGATGATGGAGAAGTTCAAATGACTAGTCAAGAGGTTCAAATTGATACAAATCAAGCAAGTACTAGTGGAACTCAACATGAATCTCAAGATCAAGATCAAGGATAAGCTAGCTCAAGCAATCAACTCCAAGTGCTTCAACCAACAAGTGTTGCAAGAGATCATCCTCTAGATCAAATCATTGGTGACATTAGAGAGGAGCACAAACTAGAACAAGATTAGCAACTATTTGTGAGCACTACTCATTTGTATCATTTGAAGAGCCAACCAAGATATAAGATGTTTTGAAGGATGCCGATTGGATAAATGTCATGCATGAAGAGCTAAACAACTTCACAAGAAACAAGGTTTAGGAGCTTGTTGAGAGGCTAAAGAACCACAATGTGATTGGCACCAAGTGGGTATTCAAGAACAAGCAAGATCAAGACGGCTTAGTTGCGAGAAACAAAGCAAAATTGGTTGCACAAGGATACACTCAAGTTGAAGGTCTTGACTTTGAAGAAACTTATGCACCGGTGGCAAGATTGGAGGCAATTAGAATCTTATTAGCCTATGCTTGTGCCCACAACATCAAGCTATATCAATTGGATGTGAAGAGTGCATTTCTCAATGGGTACATCAATGAGTTAGTTTATGTTGAGCAACCTCCCGGATTTGAAGATGTAAAGAAGCCCAATCATGTGTATAAGCTCAAGAAGGCATTATATGGCTTGAAGCAAGCACCTAGAGCTTGGTATGAGAGGTTGAGAGATTATCTCCTCTCTAAAGGGTTTAAGATGGGAAAGGTTGACACTACTCTCTTCACCAAGATGATTGGCAAGGACTTGTTCATATTGCAGATCTATGTGGATGATACCATCTTTAGTTCTACCAATGAGACTTTTGCAAAGAGTTTGGTGAAATGATGGCTAGTGAGTTTGAGATGTCAATGCTTGGAGAGCTTAGTTACTTCCTTGGACTTCAAATCAAGCAAATGAAGAATGGCACATTTGTGAGTCAAGGCAAGTACATCAAGGACATGATTAAGAAGTTTGGCTTGCAAGATACTAAGTTAATTAGCACACCTATGGGCACCAATGGTGGATTGGATCTTGATGATAGTGGAAACATGGTTGACCAAAAGTTATATAGATCAATCATTGGAAGCTTGCTCTATGTCACCGCTTCTAGGCCGGATGTGATGTTTAGTGTGTGCATGTGTGCAAGATATCAAGCCTCACCTAGAGAAAGTCACTTGATAACGGCTAAAAGGATATTGAGGTATCTCAAAGGCACACAAGATGTTGGCTTATGGTATCCCAAGGGGTCTAGCTTTGGATTGATTGGATATTCGGACTCTGACTATGTCGGTTGCAAAATTGATAGAAAGAGCACAAGTGGCAGATGTCAATTGTTGGGAAGGTCTCTAGTGTCATGATCTTCAAAGAAGCAAAATAGTGTGGCACTTTCCACCGCCGAAGCCGAATACATTAGTGCAGGGAATTGTTGTGCACAACTACTTTGGATGAAAGCCACCTTGAATGACTTTGGAGTCAAGTTCAAGCAAGTGCCTTTGTTTTGTGACAATGAAAGTGCTATCAAAATGACCAACAATCCGGTCCAACATTGAAGAACGAAGCACATTGATGTGAGGCACCACTTTATAAGAGATCATCAACAAAAGGATGATATAAACATTGAGAGCATTAGCACCAAAGATCAACTAGCCGATATATTTACCAAACCACTTGATGATAAGAGATTTTGCAAGTTGAGGAATGAATTGAACATACTTGATTTTTCAAACATGAGTTGATGCACTCCCACATATATTTGACATGCCTCTCCTTCGACAAAGCAAAGGTAAAGTTGTTTGGCATGACATTCATTCTTGTCTAGGACTTGTTTAGAGCATCTAGACATATATGCATCTATAGGATCATTCATGAAAATTAAATGAATTTAATGGATATATGGTACCACTATTGCTTCTATGATTGTTATGATCTAGTGGTAGCATTTGACATGTTTATGGCCTTGTAATCCTAGTGTTGAATGTAGAAAATGAGTTCAAGATGTGTAATTCAACATGGTCAAGATAACCCTTATACTATATGAGGTGTGAAGAAGCTTTCCCTTGGTTCAAACTGAGTTACATTCTAGGCAAATGATCTAGATTTGACCACATGATGCTCCTCACCATAGTTTGATTGACTTA
>CM041635.1:55087314-55133335 GCA_023333625.1 Bothriochloa decipiens | reverse complement strand
CTATACATAACCTGTCGTAGCATAAAGGACACCAAAAATTTACAAGAAAATGACAGCGGCCACCATTCATGGATACTAACCCCCTAATGTAACTTCAGATTATTCAATAAATACAAAAATGAAATATGCAATCATGAGTTGCCCTTGGCAATTAGCACTGAGTATAGAATAATACCAAGTTCCCAATGAATTTGATCCACCAACAGGAATCACATATGGCTTCCTTCCTTCTTCTAGAAGCCTTTTTTTCAGCAGATCAGCTAGAGCCTACACCAAATAAGTCCATGTCCTGCGGTTAGAAATTCCCTAGTCCAAAAAAGGAAACTAGGGCAAGTGTCAGTGCACAGTGGCACAAAGCACAGTTTTTATTTACTTAAGTTTATTAAGCTACTTCATTGGTTCTCTAGAGAAATGACTAATCATGCATGAATGACAAGTAACACCACAATGGAACAAAGGGCTACTGATGGCCATCCAGAAACACAACAAATGTTCACAGCAATAACATAATAAAATAAAGAGACATGAAGAAGAGCTTACCACACTGCCAATTTTTCCATACTCTTCTTTTGACACAAGATCAATGTGTGCCCCAACTAGTCTCTCAACAAGGAGATTGCCAACCAAACCAGGGTCCTTATCCACAAGAAGCTGAAAATGGTCAACCAAAAGCAAATTATGCCAAAGTATTCTGCAGATTTCACGTCACCAACAACACAAAATTGACCTTGGAGGTACGTAGTATCAGGTAGCAATCAAGATTCAGATACTTCGCGGCCACAGCTGTGGCACGGCAGTGGTTGCTCTGTATACCACCAACAGTGATAACGCAATCTGCGACTTTTGCCACGGCATCTGCCATCAAGAACTCCAGCTTCCGGACCTTGTTTCCACTCAACTGCATGCCTGATAAATCATCTCGCTACAAACACCCCGAAAAGTCCCGTGTCAGAAACAAAATGTCATATTAACATGAATTGCAAGTTTGCGATTGAATTTTAATGGGAACTGGGGAGATTGGTTACACCTTGATCCATACTTCCGTGCCTTCTGGCAAATTGGGTAGATTCCACTTGTGAATCGGTGTTGGGAACTGTTTCGAATTGAAAGCATAATTCACGAGTCAAATGAAAGTGATCAACTCAAACACAGAGTTCAAGTCAATTAGAAATTTAGAACTAATAAGGGCCTGTTTAGTTCCCTATTTTGGGTCAAAAATTCTGCATTTTGAACCATCATTCTGCAGAACGAATCTAAACACTATGCAAAATTTGTAGGAAAAAATTGTGCATTCTTGATTCTGTATTTTGGACTCAAGGGTCCAGAAAATGCCCAAATTCGACACCCCACTGCCCTGACCTGCTCGCCCCGACGCACGCCGCTCGTCGCCCCGTCCTCGCCGACCGCCCCCGCTGCTCGCCCCTGCTCGCTCCGACGCCCGCTGCCCCGTCCTCGCCAGCCCGCCGCCCACCGCTGCTCGCCCCGTCCTCGCCGGCCGCCGGCCCCTGCTCGCCCCGACGCCCGCCGGCCGCCGCCGCCGCCCCGTCCTCGCTCGCCCGCCGCTGTTCGCATCGTCCTCGATCGCCCTGTTCTCGACGGCCGCCCGCCCCTGCTCGCCCCGCCGGCCGCCGCCCAGTCCTCGCTCGCCCGCCGCCCCGTCCTCGCCGCCCGCCGCACCGTCCTCACCCGCCCGCCGCTGCTCGCATCGTCCTCGCTTGAATATTTGGCATGCAACTAAACGGACTCCATAAAATTTGGCATTCTGCGTTTTCAGATTCCTAAAGATTTGGCTTTCTGCATTCTGCAATCCAAATGGAACTAAACAGGCCCTAATCCGAAATCATGGATAGAGCAGGTAGCGGCCAAGCAGTGGCGCAGGAAGCTTAGATGGCCGAGCGAGAAGGTATGGGAAGGCATGGGGGAGAGGTGCGTGGCCCACGACGGCGGCGCGTAAGGCTTCTTCGAGAGGAAGGCCCCGATCTGAGCGGTGGCAGAGGAGAGGCCGGAGGGAACTCCGGCCACCCCGGTGGCCTTGACTCCGGCCATCCCGCCGGCGGCGACAACACCCAGGTGGCGGACGGCAGTGTAGAAATTGATGAATAGTTGGGGTTAAGAGCTCGGTTCGGTGGTGTTACAGTGTTAATAGTGTGGGAACTGGAAAGAGCTCACACCGTGGCTTTATATCTTGACCTAACATTCTGTTTTAAATTATAGTTCGTTTGATTTTTTTAAGTTAGATTATTTTATTTTATTTAAAAATTTATTTAAAGTATTATTGTTTTGTTGTGTCTTATTTTATTAATAAAAAAATTCAAGAATGACTAATTTAATTAGTAAGTTAATAAAAATCAAACAAACTATAGTTTAAGACGTAAGAGTAAATTACAACAACCTCATAGTTATCAGATCCTAGCAATAGTTTATTTACAACTTACGTACGCCACGACCAACTATGAACCCAGACACCTGAAATGTATCTACAGACTACTTCAGCTCTGGTCCTTCGCTCGTGCGAAGCTGCACGAAGGCGCTTCCCAGTTGGGCCGGGCTCGTTTAAGGACGAGTCGCGGGGTCGCCCGCGAGCGCGACCAGTCACGAGTTAGAATTTCAAAAAAAATCTACTTTGCCTCCCCTAACTATCATTAAAATTTAATTTTATTCTCTTAACTTTAAAATCAGACAAACCACCTTCCCTAACTTTTTAAACCATACACTTTAACTTCTTGGAGCGGTTTTAAAGACGGTCAGTACATGACGGTTTGCTACAGTAACTGTGGTTTTTTCTTTTTTATTTTTTTACTTATTTCGGCTGATTTTTTAAAAAATCATAGTAAATCATAAAAAAATCATAAAATAGAAAATCTAATTTTGTTGGACTCTACATAAGTAGATCTACACAATGGATATATAATATAGTATGCTTTAATACAAATTTTTTGCTTTGAAAGTTTTGTCTTTTTCTTTTTTATTTATTTGGCTGAATATTTGAAAAATTATAGTAAATCACTAAAAGATAATAAAATAAAAATCTAATTTTTTTGACTCCGCATGAGTAGATCTACACAGTGAATATATAATATGGTATGTTTTAGTATAAAATGTTTATAGAAGCTACATATTATTTGTTCATAACTACTGCTTCTATAAAAATTTTATACTAAAGTATACCATATTATATATTCACTGTGTAGATCTACTCATGTGGAGTACAACAAAATTAGATTTTCTATTTTATAATTTTTTAGTGATTTACTATGATTTTTCAAATATTTAGCTAAATAAATAAAAAAAAGATAAAACCTTCAAAGAAAAAAAATTGTACTAAAAATAATATATTATATATTCATTGTGTAGATCTAATCATGTAGAGTCCCACAAAATTATATTTTCTATTTTATAATTTTTCTATGATTTACTATAATTTTTCAAGAATCAGCCGAAATAAATAAAAAATAAAAAAGACAAAACTACAGTCACTATAGCAGACCGTTATGTACTGTAGCAAAATCGTCTTCAAAACCGCTCCAAAGAGGTAAAATACATGGTTTGAAACATTAAAAGTGATGATTTATTTGATTTTAAAGTTGAGGGTTCGGTGATCGTTGAGGAAGCCTTTTTCGAGAATTTCCGATAGAGGACCGACGTTTCCAGGACCAGAACTCCAGAAGGCGGCTCGCGCGCCAGTTAGATGGGCTAAAACTGTCCGGGGTCCGGCCCAACCATATAGGCCTAGGGGCACGATTGGTTTGCGGTCCAGCGTGAAATAAAATTTGTTTTATCTTAAGTTTGAGTTTGGGAACAGGGCCAAAAATTGGCAAACTAGGTCGGCTTTGATACTTGATAACAAATCAAAAGCACTCATTACACATCATTCAAGTTCAACGTTTGCATTCTTTTATTTCAAGAACATGCATTAGCATATATTTCATTAAGCAGAGAAAATTAGAGTGTTGATACAATGACAAGGTAATCCAAAGATCAACATTTACATTCTGAGATTTCATTATTTCGTCATTATATAGCGAATCCAAGGAACCCCATGGTAGAGAAAACTTAGCAGGTTAGTAAGGCCCCCTAGGTCAGCTATGGTCCTGTTCAGCTAGTCCTTGGCTAGGGCGCTGGGCTGGTTTCGACTGGACAGGTTTAGCTTGGTTGTTTGGCTGGTCCAGGGATTCAGCGTAAATTCCACCAGCCAAATAACACCTATGAAGTTTGTAGACTAAATTTTATCTTAGCTAGATAATTTTTTTAAGAATTACATTGTACAACGTCGGTGTCTACAACATGCGAGCACTAACCCTTTCTTAGTCAATCTATCTCATCATGGCATCTCATAAAATTTAGGGATTACATTGTCTAGAAGTTAATATGCTTAGGCCAACTATAAGGTTTGTAGAGTAAAAGTTATCGTATTTTTTTTTGTTAATATATATGGATATTTGGATCAGCTAGAGCTTGTGGGTAGCTAATCCATGTAGTAGTCAGTTTTGTAGCACTTACGATGGCTCAACAGAAAGCGCTCGTTTTGCCAGTCTGTATTCGTGTTATAAGGCCTTGTTTGGTGTATGAGACTAGGGACACATGAACCACTAGTTTTAATTAGTTTCTTAAGACATACTAGTGGATTAAAGACTAATAATTACTTTTCTAGTCCATATATGTGTGGTAACTTAGAGATTTAGGATTAAAAATTAGTCCTTAATCTTTAGTCAAATTAGAACCAAACAGACCCTAAGTAACAAAATCTGGCATTATAGGAAACATGTGACTGTGACTGTGACTGTGACTGTGATTGATTCTAAAACAAATGAAGACGAGATAAAAATAGTAAGAGAAAAGTATATGAGTCAGATTTGCAAATCTGCAAAAAAAAATGGTCAAACATGACATTATAAATTGTATTTAGGAGCAGCTCCCCACGCAGCCAATGGTGCTACGTCGTCTTAAATTCATTGATTGGTCAATCTCAACGCCACCTCACCTCTACCTTTTCTGATTGGTCCAGCTCAGCAGGGCCACCTCCAAATATAAGCAGCCGTTCCTACTCCTCTGGAAAAAAAATTTGCTCTCGTTTTCTCTCCGTCTCTTGGTCTCTCCCGAAGCGTCGCGGTGCCTCGCGCGCTCGCGGCGACGGCGCTCCTCGCCGCCCCCTTCCTCCTTCCCTCTCCTCTCTCTCTCCCTAAAATGGCCACGCTGTTGCAGCCCCTGACGACGACGGCCCCTGCGCTACACGAATCCGAGGCCACCGGCGGCGGGTGGGGCGAGGCGAGCCCGGTCGGGCATGGCGTGCCGCCCCTCCCCAGCGTGGTGGTGGTGACCTAGGGTTTCGTCTTCCACGTCATCGGTTGTCCAGCACCGTACGAGCCTCGACACGGCAGACCCCATGAGGGCGACGGCGGCGGGGAAACCCTAGGTTGCGTACCGGTGCGGTAGCCCCAGCGCAGACAAATGCTACCACCGCGCGCTCGCCGGTAATCACCCTGGGTTCCGCGGGCTACCACCGCGCGCTCGCCGGTAATCACCCTGGGTTCCGCGGCCGTAGCGTTGGCGCAGATCCATCTCTCGTCCTCGCCCCTCTCTTGCTGCACAAAAGCCCAGCCATCAGGTACGGATGAATATGAGTACTTTTTTTTCTCCCTATGTGCTTCAACTTTAGTGTTTAGTTTGCTAGAGTCACATACTTATTTTTCCAGAATATTTCTTCAGATTTGTTAATGCAAATGTGTACATGCGGTTATAGTACACTTGGTGATTATGAGATATTTTTTGGTGCAGATGTTTAAATCCCTATAAATCTGAACCTTCTAAATGTTTCATGGTAAGCAATCAACGCTTTATCTTTAGTTTTCAGTTTCCTTGAAGCAAAGATTTGCTCCTTCACATTTGTTAACTGCAGCCACATTATAGTGGAGCTATCTTTGTTTACGAAATATAACTGGGCCAAAATATGTGCTTGTGTGTAGGACAAGCAACTGATCTAATTAGTTAGACACTTCCAGATCACTTGATTTAGGAGTCACTGATGATTATTACTTGCATCTACTTTGAATGACAAGAAGTGGCATCTATCTGGTATTTCCATTCTATGCAGTGTTTCCTGTATTGCATGGTTTACTGTGTTCCTCTAAAATAAAAAGAAAGGTCAAAAGTACCGCTTATTGTCTTTTTATTTTTATTTTCATGCACATATTGATTTCTGTTGCCAGCTCAGATTTAGCACAGTTGGATTTTCCCTTCAAGATAATATGCAACTCCAGCATGTTGTTTTCTGCTTGCTAACATTTTTCCTAATTATATTTGGCCTATTACAAGGGATTCTTCGATATTAAAAACAGTACCGCACTTCAACCATATAAAAAAATTTAATGTCCAAAGTAAAATATGTACGTATAAAATGCTATGTCCATTCATATCTGAACTCTGCTGATTTATCTACCCCGAAATTATGTAGCGTTGCATCTTAGGACTGTCATCCTAAGAATCAGATGAGATGAAGCTTCTATGCAGCTCTTTATGCCACTGCATTTTATCAATTGCACTCGAAATTTATAGAAACCCATATAGGTCTCTGGGCTTATGATTTCACCTATAATCTTCTATAATTATAATATTGAGACAACCATATAGCTGTAGGGAAATATACATTTTTTTACAGCATGCTGGTTCTAAAAACAAATGCAATAAGGACATACAGGTTTAAGATCTGGAGAATTTTCTAACGGATACATATTGTATTTTGTGAAGGGCGGTTCTGGTGTAAGCGGTAGAGCTTTACCGTCTGTGACCAAGAGGTCCAGGGTTCAAGCCTCAGCCTCTGCACATTTATACAGGGATGGCTACTGGCTATTTTTCCTTCCCCAGACCCCGCAGTGCGGGAGCCTACGACACTGGGTATGCCTCATACATATTGTATTTTGTAGGTCAATTTTGTAAATAGCATTGCACCATTGGCAGAACCAGATGTACTGCCATCAGTATCTGAAGATGCTCACAGGGCAAATGCTGAAGCAAACGAAGGATTGCACTTTATGCAATGCAGTATAATGCTGACACTTATTTCTTGTCATTCACTTAGATGTAGTACTAACCTATGTTCCCTAACTGATGTTAATGTAGGATTAGGTACCATTGTTAAGTAGCATTAAATGGTAATGTACATCACAAAATTATTTTACTATGTACAAATATTAATAATTGTATTTAAAAATATATACTTAATACAAGTGGCAATAAAAAATTATGTTTTGAAGGTGTTTTTTTTGTGCCATTGTTGGGGCAAAAACAACATCACACTTGAGGGAGTAGCTCAGTAGCAACAGCGCTATAGTTTCTTCTGCTCAAGCTAAAAATTTAGTTCTCATGCTGCTTGCGATTCTTCCAGATTTAATTTATGGTAAAAAAAGAATCTTCCATATTCCCATTAGCTTTTGGTGACCAAAACTTTCAGAGAATCTTCTGTTGATTGCTCTTAAATTAATTTATCGTTACCCTCTGTTTATATTTTGCTTAGAAGTATGAGCTAAATCGTGCTATGTTTGTGCAACCAAACATATATACCTGAACAAGAGACTAAGATTGCTCATGTAATCTGTCTCTTTGTTCCTTCCTTCCGTACCTATTCTGATAATATTTGGCTGCATATTGATTTCGTGTCATCTTTCTACCATGTCTTAGTTCAGCTGGAACATATAATAACAGATTCTTTGGAATGATCCAAGGGCATATATCTTTTTACACAAATGTGCCAAAAAAACAGAAAAAAAGAAAAGCATGCTCTTGCTTTCACTAGCAGGTGAATAATTATTTTCTAGCTTGCATAAGTTTTAGCATGCTCGACTTATCATAATTCTGTCCATGTGTTTCTCATCTTCATATAGTTGGCTTTGTCTTTCCTGATGGGAGATAGACTCTCCTTTTCTTATACAGTTAGCTTGTTAACTGAAGCACAATGCTTTCATTACTTCAGACTAAATAACCTTGTCCATTATATTTGTTCTTGGCATGTTTTGCTCAAAGTGAGATTATTATGTGGAGAATGCTATGTAATCCTTGTTCTTTGTCAAAAACTTCTGGAATGGTTCTTGATTGCTCACCTGTGTGTGACAGATTGGTTGTGGTTAAAGATAAAATTGGATAGGTGTACAACAGTTTGCCATGTTATTTTTAATGCAAACGATTGAATACAGGTGTTTGAAAAATGGCTTTGCACTTCTGTTTCTGTTTCCCAGTATGGAGGGTGCAACAGCAAGCGCAAAATCAGCCTCCGACTTTGTCACTGTACTACAAGTGGCACCTCACATTTGTTGATCTATATAAAAACACGTTAACAGAGATAAGTTAAATGTCATTTAATTATAGGTTTGGAGTTAGTTTGTATCCTATTTACAGTAGCAATTTTTTTGCCTCATTTGTAGTTAAAAAAAACATATTAGGTATCAATACTTAAAATGGAAACATATAAATCTACAGGAAAATATGTCTTACTCTTGGTTTACATATGACGTAGCCCATTTCAGTAATATTTCCATGACTGAGTTCTAACCCCCCTTGTCTCAACTCTCAGGTTGCTTGTGTCAGTTAGAATCAATGTGCAGTCCCAAAAGATCTCTACATTTTAGGTACCTACCTTACCTTAGTTTAATCTCTACATTTTGCAATATGGTTTTAGTACTCCTTTTAGTTTAATAATCTGTTATAACTCCAGACTATGTATGAATATGCACTTCAAAAGCAGACCCTGTTGGTTCCTTGTCTTTTGATTATGGGATTGCAAAAATAATGTTTTGTTCGAAGACAAACATGTTTATTTCTTTTGAAAATTTCTTTAATGGACCATTACCAAATTTGCTGAACATTGCGATTGAATGTACTTATTAGTTCACCGTCCTATGATTCCTACAATGATAGACCATGTTTGTGTACAAAGGCATCTTGAAGATGTAAGTGGCTTTCCACTTTCAAGTTATCTCCAGCTGTCACTCCATAGTCCATACTCATTATCTTGCACTCCATGTTCCACAGGTTGTCTTCTGTGGTTAGTAAGACTTTATATGAGAAAGCTAAGAGCCAGGACAAGAAGTTTTGCCTCATTGTGGTTCGCCACCTATGCCATGTGCCTGATTGTAGCGGTATGTACTTTACATTCTATTCCCTCTTCTTTAATGTAGCATCTGCACACGTTTCATGCCTTGTTTTCCTATATTTATCAATAATTATACATTGTGCCTTTATGAACCACAACTATTGTAATTGTGCAACAACTTTGTTGGCCCTATGCCAAATACTATGAGGTACTGTTGTAATCTGTGCTGCTTCAATAGGCCAGGAGGTCTTATATGGTTATCGTTTAAACACTTCATTAAATTGATATGTTACCACACGCCATGCATATGCAAATTACTGGTTATGGTGTGTCCCCAATTTCATTCTAGGAAGGAGTATATAAATTTTGTTTTATGTACAAGCTGACGTCCTGCTGATCTTCTCTTCTCTCATGTAACCTGCAGGTCCATTCATACTGCAACTTTGAATCACCCTTGTCTTTGTGATCCTCCGTGCAAATCTGAGCAAATACATTGGTTACCTGCTTATTGTCTCAGTTGATCATCCATTCATGGATGGTTCTTTCTATTTTAATTGCCCTTGTACCATGATAGGCCTTGGATGCAAGAATTATTGTCAGTCGGTTGCCTATCTCTTGCTTTCATGATACAAAACTCATTATCGATTTTTGAATATAATATAATGTAACAACCGCGACTCATTCATGCATGTGTTGCGCTAGAATATGCCTTTGTATGCCTATGAAACATGTGTTCTCGACAACACGGCCTGCACTGCGCTCTACTAACCCGCGCGCAGGGCGCGCGCTCTATACTAGTTATGATGATGCGTCGACAAGAAGAAATAAAAAGAAGAAGAGGACGACGAAGAGTCCAGGTCTCCGTCCTCCACCGGCCACGACCACGGGTGCGGTCGTGGCGCGACAGCTGCGGGCTGCTGCTAGCGACGCTTCCACCGCTACCATGTTCCGACCTTCAAAACCTTCACGGGACACTGACTAGACGGTCCACAGATCCACACAACCCTCGTACCCACGTGTCAGTGACAAAAGTTGACAAACCTAGCACGCCACGCCTCCGCTCCTGCTAAACGAGACGAGCCGTCTTTTTGACTCCTTGCTCATTCCCCGCTCAAGTTCTCCTCAGCACTGTCTCTGTCTCTGCTTAGCTGCGAAGCCAGAGAACGGGAGTAATAAATAAATAAAGAAAAAGGAGATAGAACTCGCTCTCTCCCATAGAACTCGCTCTCTCCCGCTGTGCGAATCGAACAGCTCGAAAGCGATTTGCTGCTGCCTGCTGCTGCGTGCGTTTCGGCTGCTGATCCCGAACACTTCAGTTCAGGTTCGCCACTCCGCTCTTCCCTTTACCAATTCCCGTGCTTCTCTCGGAAGATGTGGTTGGAGTAGGTGCAGCTGTGCTGATGGCGGCGGGAGTTGATTTTTGTTTGCGTATTATGATTGTGCAAATGCAAAATCTGGAGGGTTTCTGCGGGGGTTTCCGACGCGCTGCTTGCAGGCTCGCGCGGGTCTGGAGTAATTTCCGGGGATTGCTTCCGGTTCCGCCGCGGTCAGACGCGTTTCGGACGGATTTTTTGTCCTTTTTTCCGTGCATTTTTCCAAATCTCATCACGGGAGGTTGAGATGTGGAAGTAGAGAGCGATTATTCTGCTCTTGCTTTACAGGGACTTTCCTTGTTTATTTGTGATTGTGCATCTGACAGCGGTAATTTTATCGTGGTCTTCTTTTCTCCTCTCTAGTTTACGGGGATGCTCTGGTAAAAATCTCTGTAAAGCAGGCGTCCATTGTTTCATCGGATTTCGTTGGTGCGCTCTCTGCTTGCGCGGAGGGGGCTCTAGGGCCAACGAATTGTTGCTTCTGTTCCTGATCGTCTGTCTCCCCCCACCTCCCTCAACCAGATGTAAATTGTAATGGGTAGCCAGAATCTTCGTTAGAGGCTAAATTGCGTCAGTTAGGTTCTCTTGATTAACGGTCTCTGTGCATGTACTGCCTCCCTCCCGAAATAGATGCAATTGGGGTTTTAGAGGAGTCAAAGTAAAGCTAGGTTTGACCAAGTATATTTCAATGGTGAATCTAGTTATAATAAATATTTTAAGTATTTGGTACATTTTTTTTATATATATTTGGTCAAAGTTGCGATAGACTGGCATAGAAAGCTAGAATTGCTCAACTGCATCCTTTTTTGGTTGGAGGGAGACTGCACACACAACTCAGCACCTTTTACGCTCATGTTTACTGTAATGTGCACATTATGAGAATCATTGTTTTCTATGTCTCTTAATCATATTTTTCATTCTGTTGCGTTTGCAGGGGGCCACCAGAGTTGTAGATGAAGACTTAATTTCTCCTTTCAAATAAGACAGGTAGGTCTTAGCAGTGTAAACATTAATGCAATTTGTTTTTGTTTTGTTGATATTGCTTGTATTCTGTTTTCTTGGATTTGTTTTATGTTGTTTCAGCAGTTACCATTTATGTGCCCTTGCAAGCTAATGGTGCTAATTATGAAGTATTATTTATTTCGATGGGTCATTTTAACCTTGGACACCACATTTTTACTGTTATATCCCACTGTAATTGATCAGTAATATTCGCTTGCCTGGATATCCACAGAGTTCTTACTTTCTAAAGAAGGGTATTCTCATTTGTGTATAAAGGATACATGCATGCTTGCAGACAATCTATATTTTGGCTGTTTAATTGAAAGTTATGTTCTAATATAATGGATCTGTGCGGCAGTGTTTCAAAATGACTGACCAGGAGCGAGATGATATTCCCATGTTGCTAAGAAATGTTGAGCTACCAAGATTTCCTCTAAGAAGTACTTCAATGTGTATACCGGTCAGGGATGATGAGTATGAAGAAGACACCTTTGTACCCCATACTGGTCCTCTATTCGTTCAGCCGCCAACTCAGACGGCATCAGGAATTCCATTTACAAGTAGAGACACACCTGATAGGCTTCCTAGACCTTCACAGGGAAAACAAGTCAGCAAGCAACATGCAATCGTGCCAGAAGAAATTAGAGGAAGTAGGTGGTCTTACAGTGGACAGGTTCCAAAGAATGAACACTTGATGATGTCTGGACCTTTGGGGCAATGTGATAATCCTGATTGTGTGAATTGCCCTCCTGCTTGTAAAAATAAAAGACATTTCCAGAGAGGTTCAAATGCTTTAGACAATAAGGTATGTCCTTGAAATATGTCATTTGATCTAAGTTGCAAATAATGGCCTGTTCATCTGTCGAATAAAGTACTAACATGTTTTCCTTTGTTCCTGTTGAAGATTCATAACATTCTTTCTGGTCACAGTGGTGGATGGAAGAAGAAAATTGAGCAGATCATAGAATACATTCCGATTATGAACCCGCATGCAAAGCCTGTTCAGCAGTGGAATCAATTCTTTGTCATATCATGCCTGATTGCCATTTTCATTGATCCCCTGTTCTTTTTCTTACTATCAGTACGTCAGGTAATGTTAAACAAAATTTTCAGTATGCTTCGGATCTATGTCTGTGCTTCTTATATGCATTTGATTACTGCATTTTGTTAGTCACGCTGTAATTTTAATCAGAGCTAACCACTTTTTGTTTATTTGATTTCGTCAAATGCAGGATGGCAACTGCATAGTGTTAAATTGGAACTTTGCTACTGGACTTGCTGTTGTGAGAAGTGTAACTGATGCTATTTATTTCCTTCATATGTTGCTTCAGGTAAGTTCATCATCCTTTTACTCTTCCAGATCAGCTTTTACATTTTATTCTTTATACAACATTTGTCGCTCATACACAAGTCGGTACAAGATGGAATGTTTGCAATATATGGCCGTATGGGTGATTTGGTATGCAGATTTAAGATTATTATTATATTCATTCAAAATTAGTTATATTCAGGACACTTCTTTGTGAATATGTTCTGCACTTTCTTTAAAAACAAATCTTCGATCCGATACTGACTTCTGGAAATACTGAAGTTACACTGTCCACTGTCCAGACAACTTTCTATTGTTGACGATGCATAACCTTGCTATCCTGATCTTACTCCCTCTGTTTTGCAATAATTGTCCACATCCCACCATGTGCATTGAACGAGGACTTCATCAAGAAAAAAACAATGTGAAATGACCAACCATACCCCTATTTTATGGAATTATATAGAACCATACCTTTTCCATCAGAGCATTTAATTAGGGAGAGTGGAAATACTGCAATAACTGATAGGTTTCTCTCTGTTAATGATCAAATATTTGTCTTGTCAAAAGAAAGTTGAACCAACCGGCTTATGTCACTATATTTTCATGAATATAATTAGATATTTATCTTTCAGTTCAGACTGGCTTATGTTGCGCCAGAGTCACGAGTGGTGGGAGCTGGAGACTTGGTTGATGAGCCTAAGAAAGTTGCTATCCATTATCTACGTGGTTACTTTTTTCTTGATTTCTTCGTTGTGCTTCCACTCCCTCAGGTAACATAAAGCTTCCCTTCTGCGCTAATTTTCTTGCTTTAGATATTATAAGCTTCTTCTTTTTTACTTAATGTATTCACACATCTTATTTTATTGAAACACAAATACCGAAACTCTACCTGTTACATACCCCCTGTTGTTTAATTATGTTGTCTTTATTTCTGTAAGGTCTGAGTAGTTTCCGTTACATTTAAGGTCAACAAGAAATACAAAAAAACATGAATTGCGATTTCGATAACCTTGTCATGCCATGACTTATTCCTGTTCCTGAACTTGTGACATGTAAGCATCTAGGAAGTGGGAAGAATTGATGTCGATTTAGTCATACTTACATCTAGCCATAAATTTGAGGAATATATTTTTGTGTTTGTCAACAACTTGCTGCTGTCTTACATGTTTGCAGCTTTGCTCCATGAACCTTGTCTGTCTGTGTAGCACTTCATATCATTTTACTTGCATGAATGCCATATATCTGCCAACAGCTACAGCTCCTTGTCTAAAATCTAAACTGATGACTTGCTTTTCCGATGTAGTTAACAAAAAAAAATAATAATAATAATTTTGCACATTTTCATTCGTTATACTCGTTATGCTTTTTGCTAATATTTTTCTTTGTTTCTTGATCAAGGTGATGATACTGCTAGTTGTTCCTAAAGTTGGGTTATCTGCTGCCAACTATGCTAAGAATTTATTGCGTGCCACTGTTCTTCTTCAATATGTGCCCCGTATCATTAGATTTGTACCACTTCTTGATGGTCAGTCTGCCAATGGATTCATATTTGAGTCAGCATGGGCTAATTTTGTGATCAATCTTCTGATGTTTGTTTTGGCGGGACATGTGGTTGGTTCATGCTGGTATCTCTTTGGCTTACAGGTTAGTTGATTTCTTTTGTAGGTAGTGCACATTGACTCAAATGTTCCAAATTGATATTCATAACAAATCTGTAACATATTTGCCATTTCAAAAAAAAAAAAATCTGTAACATGTTCAATTTGTATATTCAATCATTTAGTAACTTTGTTTTAACTGATACTGAAGGTCCAGATCAATCATATCATTTTCTTTTGTTTCTTGTTTTGTCACAGAGGGTTAACCAATGTCTACGAGATGCTTGTTCTGCATCGACCATTCCGTATTGTGACTCTTTTATAGACTGTGGACGTGGCATTGGGAGTGTTGGACTGTTCAGGCAGCAGTGGTTCAATGACGTGGGTGCAGAAGCTTGTTTTATCACTGGAAATAATGCTACTTTCCAGTATGGAATTTATGAGCAAGCTGTTTTGCTAACTACAGAAGACAGTGCTGTAAAACGATATATATATTCATTATTTTGGGGGTTTCAGGTATTTGCCATCATTTGCTTGTGCCTTTCTGCTTCTGTAGGT
This sequence comes from Bothriochloa decipiens, assembly GCA_023333625.1. Taxonomy (NCBI): domain Eukaryota; kingdom Viridiplantae; phylum Streptophyta; class Magnoliopsida; order Poales; family Poaceae; genus Bothriochloa; species Bothriochloa decipiens. The sequence continues at coordinate 55,118,410 of CM041635.1, read as the reverse complement.
GTCTCTTTGTTGCATCTCAAATGTGTGACAATCTGACTGTTTGTATAATGTTTATGCTGTTACTATCTTATGAGTCATGCTAGCTAAGGAGGTTCCATTCTATTTAAATTCATTACAATCTAATTAGTGTTTTTACTCATAGTTTATGGTTTGATTTCAGCAAATAAGTACCTTAGCAGGAAACCTTGTCCCGAGTTACTTTGTATGGGAAGTTCTGTTCACGATGGCTATTATTGGTCTGGGACTGTTGCTTTTTGCATTGCTTATTGGAAACATGCAAAATTTTCTCCAAGCTCTTGGAAGACGGTATGTGGTTATACTATTGGCTTTCTTATCATGCTACTTGCCCCATATGTAGATATAAGTTCATCTAGGTTTGTCCCAGGCCAAACCTTGTTTTATCGTTGACTATCAATATCTAAATTTTGCTATATAGATTGACAGCATAAGATCAACATTACTGGATTCGTTATAAAAAGTACTCCTATAATATAAGCTCTTTTCATTTAATTTAAACTAAAATATTTTTGTAGATGTTGGTAGTAGAAGTGTGGTACTGAAGACCGTGTCAATTTCGTAATTTTGATTGGAGTAACTATATGCTTGTACAGTCATGCACTGTGGCATGTCATGCCATGGGTACTGAATAGGGATGTCAATGGGCCGGTCTCGAGCGAGCGCGGCACCTGAAGCTCAAGTTTGACTAAATTTCTAGCCAAGCTTTACCAGAGCCTAAACTCTAGAGCTTATAGTAAGATTTGAGCTCGGGCGCTCGGTTTGCTCGAAGCTCGAATAAGGATCGAGCTCGGTTTTAGCAGGCTAGATTGTACCCAAGAAGATGACATTGATATTGTAGACAGTCATTGGTGCTTCCCAAAGCTTTGGGATCCAGCATTGTTGCCGAAGGAGGACAACCGTGCCTTTGGGCACATGGTGGTGCGGATTCTCTTCAACTACATGGATAATAGACTGAGGGATCAAATCATGTATGGCAGCTGGCCTGCTACCTTGCTCAGTGCACATGGAGTAACTCCATGGGGTATCAGGTGACTGCAGTTTGCATTGTAGCTGGAGGGCAGAGAAAGGATCGTTTCCCTTCGGCAGGGGAGGAGATTGAGGCAAGCAGGCAGAACCATGTGGAGAATGAAATGGTGGCATTGTGTTGGGAAGAAAGAACATGATTGAGGATGTTATGTGGGCTGTTGGGATCAAGAGAGAGTCGAGGGAAGCGGCGGCGGGCGTGCTACAGTACCCATGGGTACTGTTCACGCTGGCTGTTGTGACGGCGGCTAGGGCTGCGAGGACAAGAGGAGGCCACGGGGCGTTCCCCGCGGCCGGGCAAGAGCGAAGGGTTTTCCTTCTTAATTCTTGCTTGATTAGATTGATACATCTCTACTTATATAGAGAGGTTTACTTGACCCCTAAAAAAGCGACCCTTATCTCTAATTAACCCTAACGGGCTATACCACCAGCCCAGGCCCAATAGGCCCCTGCTGTACTCTAACAGAGGATGATAAGATTTCTCTTTGTTTATTTATCCATTCAGTGGAGTGTGACACATTTTTTGGGCTGAGCAGCATGTGGGAGAGGGACCTCGAAGGAGGTTGTTGGCTTAGAAAAGTTGAATTGGCTGGAGGGTAGTAGTGGCAAAAGGCTTGAAATTTTATTGCACTGTGTGCTGGCGAGCGATTCAAATTAAGCTCGTGAAACTTGGCAAGCAGTCTTGAGTTTGGCTTGATTAGCAGACGAGCCAAGCTCTGACTGAGCTTGTAGAGAAGATCTTCGAACTTCTTTGACAGCCCTACCACTGAACAATTGAGTAAAAGCTACAGTCAGTAATTGAAGGAATTGGGTAGAGTTTAGATGGCAAGTAGCATTCCATTTGTGGTGGTAGACAGCAGGAAGAGCCGAGATGCAGCCATACAGGGATTGGTGGATTTGATGCTTTATTACCTCTCCACTTTCCCAAGTGACTGTCCCACATAGCAATCTGGTCCGAGGGGAATGCATACGTCACTACTAAATTGGTGAAACTTGTGCTGTCACGCCCCTTGGCTCAAGAAATATCTACAGGCCCCTTTATACAAGCCCGTTAAAGTCATCAGACATCAGTAGATCAATTCACTCAGCAGTTAGCAGTAGTTCAAAGCGCAGTAAACACAGGAAAACCCATGTGATTGATTAATCATTTTTTAATTGTAACTATCTTGATGTGTAAGCATTTTACTCCTTTTATCTTCTGACAGGAGATTGGAAATGCAACTTAGGCGCCGTGATGTTGAAAAGTGGATGAGCCATAGACGATTGCCTGAAGATCTGAGAAGGTTCCTCTGCAGAACTTACTAAGCAAATCTTTATGACACTATTTTTTCTTTCAAAAAACAAAGAACTTAGCTAGCATGTTTCAGTGTCTAATGAAGCCATTTGCTACTATACTATACTGTCAAGCAGTAGTACCATCTGGTTGTGGTTCATGATCGACTAGGGCACTTGTGACAGCAATGATCTACTTCACAAATCTTACTTTGTAGTCTGAAAACATAATAATTATTTGATTTGATTAGTTTAGAATTGACATTGGAAATTGGGTTTCAATGTATCATATGCCACAAGATGTACCATCTACTAGTATAGTTTTAAGGAAGAAACTGAATGTGTTTGGGTGGAGGTATTTAGAGATAAATCTTTAACATTTAGTTCAATCAATATTTGAGCTATATACCAAAACTCTCTGATGAAATACCCTAACCCAAAGGGCAGACATTTCATTCCTACAGTGGAGATAACAACATCTGCATCTTTGTATATGTGTAGGAGGGTTAGACGAGCTGAAAGGTTCACCTGGGCAGCTACTCAAGGAGTGAACGAAGAGGAGCTTTTGAGTAATTTACCTGAAGATATCCAAAGGGACATACGTCGCCACTTCTTTAGATTCCTTAATAAGGTTAGTTTCTAAGTTGTCAACAAATATTACTCCAATACTTTGTATTTCCACTCCCACCCTTTCTTTCATCTACCATGTCTGTAGTTAGTTCTGTGCTTATATGAAATTCTACTGTTTTGTATATTTGTTAATGCTGTTTGGTTCTTAGCATGCACAACTTGTAAATGTAACTGTTATTTTGGGAGAGAGAATGGAAAAGAACTTTATCTCCAGGGGAAAGGGGTCTGAATTGCTGTGGGACCACAACCAAATGTGTGCTGAGCTAAACATATGGTTCAACACTTCCAAATAAGCAATAGACGCAAACCACCCATTCAGCAGCACAATTGTGAAACCTCCCTTGAAATATATAACTATAAGTTTTTTTTTTTTTGAATGGTGCACATCCGTTGCACTTGCACATATATAGATGTTCATTGTTGCAAACATTGAGGTGCAAACTCAATGTACAAATTCATATGAAAATAACAAACTTCAGATGGCATGTGCATTAGAAGGCAAAATTCATGTGGTTGGCTCCTAGTACATATGCAATTGGAATTTGTCATTTTCATATGAATTTCAGGAAAAAAAGTTGCATGTTAAACTTTTGTGACAATATACATCTATATATGCACTATGGAGGTGCATCATTTCAATTTATTTGAGAACTTTGTATGTGTTTCAAGGGGTTTCCATGATTGTACCCAAAGGTGGTTGCACAAGTAGTTTGCCATAGTGATGATGGAAACTGAAAAAGAAGTTTAAGAAAAGAGTATGTTGGGGCGTATGCTGCTGCGGAGGGGATATGAGTGCGAGATGGCTGGCCAAGGTTTGAACCTGCGGCGGCGAACTGGCGGCGCCGTGAGAACTGGGACACGAGCGAGCGAGAACAGCGAGCGCTAGGGCGCCAGGGAGCGAGAGAGATTAATCTCAATCTCTGGCTAAAAACTTCATTAAGCAAACTATTTGGTACTTATACAAAGATCTTAACAAACTGACCAGCTGACTTAGATCACAATCAAGTCAAACTAAGCTTCCTGAACCCTAGGATCACTAACAAGAATGCGAGCCCACTCCAGGACCTGGTGACCGCGCGCTGGCGCTGGCAGCCCGGTCCACCCTTCAGCAGTTCAGCCACTTGGTGCGCCGTTTGTAGACGTTCCTGGTCATGACAGAGTAGCTACCTGTATTTTCTCATTCACGTTGTAGGTTGCCTCATTTACATGTTTACCATAGTGATGATGGAAACTGAAAAGGAAGTTCAAGAAACGAGTAGCTACCTGTATTCTCATTGACGTTGTAGGTTGCCTCATTTACATGATTTCTGCTATAAATGTTGTCCAGTAAAGATAACTCTTTACAAGTTTCAATCAAGAGTTGACTAATTTTTATCTTATTATTTGCAGGTCCGATTATTCACCTTGATGGATTGGCCTATCTTGGATGCAATATGTGACAAATTAAGACAAAACTTGTATATTAGTGGAAGTGACATTCTTTATCAAGGTGGTACTGTTGAAAAGATGGTCTTCATAGTGAGAGGGAAGCTGGAAAGCATCAGTGCAGATGGCAGCAAGGCTCCATTACATGATGGAGATGTATGTGGAGAGGAACTCCTTACCTGGTACTTGGAACACTCTTCAGCGAATAGAGGTAAGCAATTTTTGCCCTCCCTGCCTGGTGTTTGTCTTTTGGTTTTATAGTTTGCCCGTCTCATGAACTACAACTGTTTCAGATGGTGGGAAAATTAAATTCCAAGGTATGCGGCTGGTTGCTATACGCACAGTAAGATGTTTAACAAATGTTGAAGCTTTTGTACTCAGAGCAAGTGATCTGGAAGAAGTCACCTCACAGTTTGCTCGATTCTTGCGTAATCCACGAGTACAGGGAGCAATCAGGTAGCCACATTTTTGTTTAATTTATTTTATTATTATCATATTCCTGCCCACCAGAATAGTTTAGGCTGTTCTTATAATTGTTTTTGCTAATCCGTGGCAAAATATGAACTTTGAAATTCATGCATCACTGTGCTTTAAGACTTGTTAATTCAGTACCTTTTGGACAACTGTATCCACTGTGAACTGATGCGAACTCTGGGTCCGATAGATATGAATCCCCCTACTGGCGAACCATTGCTGCAACTCGTATTCAAGTTGCATGGAGGTATCGGAAAAGGCGGCTGAAGCGAGCTGAGAAGTCGAGGTTGAGCGAAGAAACTTATACCTCACACGGGATTATGACACATGATTCTTATCAGCGTGGACAGAGGGGATGATCTCTACCTGACTAGGCACTAACTTTTCAGTTACAATTCTGCATCTACAGCTTCTAGAGTTCTGAAATTCTCTGGTGGAATGTTTTTGGCTTTGTTGTTCGGTGTACATAATATGATGATAGTAAATTTTGCATGCATGGTTGCCTCTGCTATAGCTACTACGAGAAATATGTTGCGTTCGGATTACTAGGATCTCAGTTATTGGCCTGCCAAGCAGGATGCTCATCAGCTGTAAATAAATATTCATTACAAAAGAAAGTTTATTGGCATGAAACAGCTCCCATTCAGAGTGAGGAGCACACAATATTTCATTGCGTGGAATTGCATGAGATTTGCAGTTAGGCTCAGAGATCAAAAGTCAGATATCTCAGAAGTGAAATGTCCAATCTCTATGCTATGAGATATCTCAGAAGTGAAATGTCCAATCTCTATGCTATGTTATTCACACACACTACATGTCTACAGATAACAGTTTACAAACATTGGTTACACGGCACGGCTGAATCCTAATAAACACGGTCACAGAGAGCCCCTTCGAACGCCAGAATTTCAGGAATTGTACTGGTTCCAATCCTACGGTCCAGAGTTTGGATTTGTTCCATAATGAATCTCAGAAAAAATCTCCGAGGATCCGTCGAGCGTCCGTCGATCTGACACCAGACTGATGAAGCATTCCGGCACGACTGCCCGAGCAGTTCTCATCAACCTATTTATTGCTCCGGCCACGGCGATCGCCGGCTTGGAGCACGACATCGCGGATGTTGTTGACGAACTCCTCCCACCCGAGCAACGAGCCCTCCACCGCTGGATCGAAGCTCGCCGAGAACACCCCGTACGGCACGCCCAGGAGGACGCCGGAGCAGGAACGCCACCCAGAGCGGCGGCTGCAGGTCCAGCCCCGTCACCTGTGCCGCCGCGCGCAGCGCCGCCTCGCCCGCCGCGGACGCCGCGAGCGCGGCGGCCGGCACCCTCCGCGCCACCCACCACAGCACCTCCTCCGACTCGAGGAACGCGAGCTGGCCCTCGCGCTCCCGCCGGCGGGCCCACTCCTCCCACTCCTCGTCGCTCACCGAGGCGTCGACGACCAGCAGCGAGCCGAGCAGGAACGACGCGAGCGAGTAGACGAGCGGCATCCAGGCGGGCGCGCGCGCGCCCGCGGCGTCGCCGAGGTACCCGAGCAGCGCGGGCACGCCGGCGAAGGAGAGCGCCGCGACGGCCGGGAGCTTCCACAGCACGCCCAGGTCGGGGTCCCCGCCCGGGAGGTCCGCGTCGATGAGCGCCCGGAGGAGGTCGTCGTCGTCAGCGTCGTCCCCCGCGCTCCCGAAGACGTCCGACTCGTCGACCACGCGGGCGTCGACGAGGTTCTGGAGGAAGGTCCGGAGATCGTTGCTGCTGTTGCGGTAGGCGTCGACGACCTTCCGTAGTTGCGCCACGAGGCCTTCCCCTTCCTTTTCACTGACGTTGCTGCGCTCGCGCTCGCGCTCGCGCTCGCCGTCGTCGGTGGCGTTCGATCAGCGGGGGCTTGAAGCGGAGAGGCCGATGTGACGAAGGGGAGCGCGGAGGTGCAGCGAGGAGCGGGGGAGGGTGGGAGAGAAGCGAGGATAGGAGGTGCGGGCGCCGGTGCCGGCGCCCGCGCCGGCGCGAGTGAATCGAGGGAGAAGAGAGGACTCCATTGCCTGTGACTGTGAGTTAGTGAGATCTCGGAGTTGAACAGACAGACGCCATGGCTGCCATGGCCAGATGGCCTTATCCAGGCGGGACCCACTATAGATTATCTGGGCCGGGAAATCGTGGCCCAGCTACCTCGGAGCCTTTTCTGCATTCCCTTTCGGCCTTATGAAAAATTACCACAGTTGCCTGCCTATTTGCCTCTCGGCCTAGAAAAGTACTACTAGGCACTAGGAAAGGCTTCGGCATTTGGCTTTACCAAATTGTTGTCGTTTACCGAATATTTGCTTCAAACCAAAGATCCATCCAACTTTTGGTATGGTTGTGATAAAAAAAAAAAACTTTTGGTATGGTTGCTTAGTGATGTCTGAGTCTGAAACTGAGACGCATCAGACATTCAACGTCACCAACAACGCACACAGCATTCAAGCGTTCAAAGAGGAGCAATTCTTTTGAAGCTGGAAGGAGAGATGCGAAATATTTTGCATCTTCAATACTTTTTTAATGTTGGAACCAGATGTTCATCAGATCAGATAACAATTCATCAATTGCATCAGCAAACGCCACCTCAAGATAAAATAGGACCAGTGTACAATCAAAGGTGAAACTGAAATCTTTATTAGTCACCATCCCTCTAAAGCTAAGCACTACGGCACTAGTATAATAACCATTGCCAGGTGGTTTAGTTTAACCAAGGTCTGTTATTACATTTACCCCTTGATTAATCACTCTCTATTCATCCTCCTCGTACTCCTCTTCGTCGTCTTCGTATTCCTCCTCCTCGTCGTCGTCTTCCTCGTCCTCTACCGAGGAAGAGTACTTCTTCGCCATGGTAAGGACGTTCCAGTGCCGCACGGCGAGGTCCCACCCAACGACGGACCCCGTCTCCGCCGCATCCCACCTCGACGACAAGAACCCGTAGTGGACGCCGAGCAGCCCCACCGCGAAAAGCACGGCGGAGCCCGCGGCGGCGGCCCATGCCGGCACGTCCCCGGGCTGCGCGCGCTCGAGCAGCCTCAGGAACGCGATGTCCGCCGCCAACGCCGCCGCGGGGGGAGCCACCATCCGCCACATCATCCCGCGCCGCATCTCATCGGACAGCTCCAGCCCGAGCCCGCCTGGCGACGACGTCGTCGTCGTTACCGTGGCGTCGATGACCTCGACGTTGCTGGAGCTGGCGGCCGCCGGCCTGGCGGTGCCGACGCGGCGAAAGGCGCTGGGGCTGGCTGAGAGTAGCGGCCGTGCGGTGGCGGCGCGGCATGGGAGGAGCAGCAGCTCCATGGCTGGCTGGCTGGCTGGCTTTAGCGTGTCGGTGGAGCTCGTGTCCGGTGTGCTGCGGTGCGCCGGTGCGGCCTCTGGGTTGGGGACTTGGGGGGTGGGCGTTCGTACGTGTGTGAAGAGGGGAAGAGGAGGGCTTGCTGCGTTATCCTGAGCTTTTCCTTTCGGGATGGCAACGTGTGTGATATTTTGGCCTAGGATCATTGGGATGGGGACCATGCGGTTGCACACTTGCACCCATCCTCATCAAAGCTTCTAAAATCAGACGCAAGTTTTTTTTTTCTAAAATCACGTAGCAACACTTGTTATGTCAAAGTTAGGTTTTTCTGCGTATTAAAAAAAGCTCTAAGTAAAAACACAACGAGAGAGGCGAAAGGGCGGTGACCCGTGCTCCCGCCGGCGAGGTGGCCGCTCCCCTCCGTCTCCGGCGGGCTCCTGGCCCTCGGAGGGGGATGGGAACGGTGGCTCTCTGCCTAGCGGTGTAGATTAGGTCCTAGGGTTTCTAGGGTTAGGTTTCCGACGGCGGCGTCATGGAATAAAGTCCTTCCGTGCTTTTCCCCATCCTGGCGGTGCTTCGCTCCGACGCCATCGGCGAGTACGTGGAGGTATGCCCGCTTTTGGATCTTGGTTTGGAGTCCGAGTTTGTTTGTGTTTCGTCGTTTCTGTGGAGCGGCGTCTCCAGCGGCTCTTGTCAACGATATGTCGGCGGCTGTGGGTGTTGCGGTTTGATGGTGTGCGGTACGAGCTTGTTCTGCTGGTGGCACGGGTCGTCGGCGAGCTACGGTCTAGGTGGGAGCGGTCTCGGCTTCATTGCGACGACGGAGGTTATCGCTGGCGCTTCCATCGTCGTCTGAATTTGGGAGGTGGATATGACGGACGGACGTTCAATGAAATCTTCAGCTCGTGCGTGAGTTTGAGCGTCTGCTGCAGTCCCCGGCGGTTTCCTCCGGAGTCAAGTTCGACGGCGTCAACGCTCTTCATCGGCGGCGGGTGTTGCCGAGTTCCGTTCTTAGTTGGGATAAGGACCATTGTATAATTTCTATATTTGTTGAGGTCCTGTTTGCTTATAGGCTGGACAGCTGCCTCCTGTATCCTTATACGGTGTACTTGTACTTGTACTTGTACTTGTACGCTTCTGGTTTTAATTAATACAGGTATACTTTATAAAAAAGAGTCATGTAGCAATATATTTGGTTTATGCATAAAGTTTATTTGTTTAAAATTTCGATGAAGTGCCTGCATCAGAAGAGGTAGAACCTGTGCAGTTGCGGATTAGACCGTGATCCTTGTAGTAATAATAACTTATCCTAAAGTAAACAAATGATAAAACTACCATGAATATCTCCAAGTTGTTTCTACAAAAAGAGGCATCAAAATATAGATTTACAATACACCGTAAAAGACATTATATTGCCTATAATTGATCAAACTTTAGACATGCACGTTAACCAAAAACACACTAGTAGAACTGTTTTTCTTCTTTTTGACAGAGGTAATATAATGGACCTTATTAGGTTCACCTGCTATTTTTTCCCCAGTCTAGTGCCGTTGGTGCATCACCGGGCGGCTGCAGCCAGCCAAGGCTGGCAACCTAGCACTAGCACTAGCAGCCACGACCAGCCAGGGGTGGCTACTGGCTATGGCCAGCTAGACGTGCGCGAGGGGATTGAAAAGAAATGACGCACTAATTAACTCGATTGATTACGAGGGCGGAAACTGGGCTGAATGTTGGAGGGTTGATCGGTTTTGTTCTCGGTCCAAAAACCAGTTTTTCATTTTTTTTAAAAAATAGTTCTTGAAGATACTGTAAGAACCATGCTATCATTTGCAAAATAAGGTATTTTTGTCCTGATTTGAAGACGGTGATTGGTTCTCTTACACTGATTAGCACATGGCGGAGATTGTGTTAATAGTTTTTTTTTTAATAAGATGCTACGTAGCCCTACTTGTTTATTGTCCACGAGACGATACCTATACATACAGTGTCCACTGAACTGGCGGGTTTGACTAAAAACATCTCATCTTCTGAACAAAACAAAGCGCCGACGGGGCAACGAGCCACATGGTCTTTCCTCCACCCTGACACTTGCTTGTCTGAACCGGTGACCCTTTCATGCTCTCCGAGCTCGTTGCATCCAGCTACAAGCCATGCAAACAAGGCAAGATGTGCACCATACACAGTGACTACTCTAGTCCCCCCACATGCACCTTTGAGATCTGCTAGCTCAGCCGAATCTCCTCTGCTACGTAGTCGTGCTAGCGTCCAAAAGCATCTAACAGACGCATACTTTTCATTTCACCCGACCCTTTTTTCCTTTCCTCCTCTAGCTCCTCGTAAAAACACGGTGCGAGACACTAATGATGCGTTGTGTATGTGCATGCCCGGATCCTATGCTACTACTAAACGTACAAATCGACGAACACGAAAACATTGTAAAAAAACTTGACTAGTATAGGCAAGACAACCTCGGTCATTGTGCTTAAGAAAAAAACCTTCTGTCAAAAACAATCTCTAAACCCCTGCTCCACCCTAACATAGGGGCACCGTCACCCTGTGAGATTGGACCGAGCTTAACAACTTATACTTTGGTTGTGGACCGGGCTTAACAACTTATGCTTTAGCTGTGGGATACGCGAGAGGATATTTTTAACCACATCATAGAAAAACCTAAAAATTTGCTTCTGTGATGAGTAGAACCTAGAACCTATGGAGGACAGACGATGAAATTTTTAAATTTGCTTCCTTGATGAGTAGAACCCAGAACCTATGGAATGCCATTAAAAGTTTTGGCTGTAGGACAGATAAGGAGATTTTTTTAATCACGGTATAGAAACCTAAAATTTGCTGCCATAAATAGTAGAATCTAGGACCTGTAGAGTGCCATTAAAAGGCTCTAGCCAGTTAAGCTATAGGCTTATTTGGCAAAAACATTGTTAAGAAGAAAAACTTATCACATGACTACTGGTGAAACGTGCTTTGTTGCTATGACAGTCCTGTGCAGATTACTTTAGCTAGTGCAACATTTGCCTTGACAGTTACACCTTTCTATTGTCGTCCGCGGCAGCCTTATGTCACGTCAGGCCATGTCCGGATCCCTGTTCCAGCTTTTCAGGTGATTTGAAGTGTAATTTGACACCAGGAAATGTTCCCTTGCTCAGTGCACTGTCCGTTCTATTCATGCACCGTACGTTGCATGATCACCACTAGCATTTCAAAATTTCGTCGAATAGAATGACAAAAAAAAAAGGAAAACAAAGAAACGAGCTAGCTACGGCAAATGCACCGCTAGTCGCTACATGCCCCAAGGATGGAACACCGCAGGCCAAGCCAAAGCTGCGCCACTGCCAACAGCCGCGGCACGTAGCAATGGAGGCAAAGGAGTGCACCACTGCTAGTGCTAGCACTAGCGGACTAGCCACTAGGGATGAAATGCAACGACAAATGGAAGAAAGAAAGATTGGTATAACGACTAATCCGCCGCAAAAATTTAACCACAGGGTACGGCACCACAACATGTACATGTTTAAAAACGCAACAAAGAATTTACTAGTTGCCACCACCACCAGGATTATATGCAACCCCATCACGATGTCCAAGAATCTTCCCTCCCCATGGTCGAGGGATCAACCAGCCATGGCATGCCATGCGCGCCTAGGCGCCTAGCAGTGCTGCACGCTCGGTGGCGGTAGCGGTGGCGGTGGCGGCATGTCGGCAGCCACCTTGGGCGCGGCGGCGGTGGCCGGTGCCACGGCAGCAGCAGCACCAGAAGAGGAGGTTTTCTTATTGGCGTGCTCGGTGCGGCCGAGCTGGCCGGGGCCGCGCCCGACGGTCGTCGCGACGCTCCCGCTCTTCATGCGGCCCTTGCCGAGGTGATACTGGCAGAGGGCGTAGCCCACCAGCGTCGGCTGGCTGCACCGCCACCCGCGCCCGTTCTTCCGGCTGCACCGCGACCCCTCCAGCAGGGTGCCTGGTCCCCGCGGCGCCCTCTTCGTGCCGCCGCCTCCGCCGCTGGTATCCTGCTTCGTCTTTTGCTTGTTCTTCGTCACCTTCGCGCCCATTGTTGCTGTCATTGTCACCGCCACTGCCGCGCCAACGCCATTGATGCTGAGATGCTCTACGGCCTGGTTCGTCACCGGCTCCGGCACGTGGCGCTTGAGACCATTCTCTAGGCTGCAAAGCGCGCGCAATATAGCGTTAGCGTTTTGTACATGCTGAGTTAGACAGGACAGAGATGCATTGGACAAAGAAAGAAACAGTACATCATACAGTAAGCACAGCACAAGGATAAAAACTAAGATCGATCACCGCATTGAAACCGCTGAGACTAAACTGATCGTGAAACAGCGCTAGGAAATTTACAGTCCAGTTTTCTTACTACAGCACTGCGCTGCGCCGTGCCGCATGATCATCCAGAGACAGCCACAGCCAGAAAAATAACAGCCGATCGAACAGACCCAACGGAGCGAGGCCCCGGAACCTATTCGTGCACTTCATCTGAATATATCTGGGTGCATCGATGCAACTCCAAGGAGGCACGGATGCAATGCAAGCCACTACTGCCTGACGGACGACATAAACAAAAGTGCAATGTGCAAGTGAACTGGACTGTTTCATGATGCGGCGCGCACAACCGCACATGGAGCATGTTTCCCGAAGCACCCGAGTTGCACTTGCACCCATATACAGATCGAAAGGCCGAGTTGCACTCATACGAGGGGGAAAGAACATGGACAACGCAAGGCGCAGATCGAAAGAACATGGGCAACGCAAGGCGATCAAGCAAGAAAGGTACCGATCAAAAGAACATTGACGACGACGCAAGGCGATCAAGCAAGCAAGGAAGGTCCTGATCAAAGTGGCGAATGAAAGAGGTTGCACTGGATAGATTGATGTCGCATTCGCATGCATGCGCATAGGGGTGGCAGGAGCAGTACTGGCCGGCCGGCTCCACACACACACACACTACATGGGTACATGAGGGCATTAAACGATTGGACTGATGTGTCAAGCTGGCATTGCCTACTATAGAAGTGTGAAACAGTGAGCCCAAGCCCTGAAAATAATATTAAAAAAAGGGCTTTGGATCCTTTCCTTTTTTTTTATTTTTCTATTCTACTCATAAAAATTCCCGCAGCCATCACCCGCAAGCACCACCCCGTCCCATCCATCCATAGCCACGAAAACGAAACGGACGGGCAGCACGCACAGTCGCACAGGCAGCAGCAGCACTTTCCTGTTCTGCTCCTGGCTGACACGGTTTCATTTCAGGCAGCAGCAGCAGTTGGTTCGTGTTCATCGCGTACCTGCGGGTGCGGCCATCTGCAGGCCCCTGTTGTTGCTGTTCTTGTTGCGCAGCTAGTAGACCACCACCCCTGCTGCGCTCCTCCACGGCACCGTCGTCCTGCGAAAGCAGTAATCCAAGGAACATGCGGGTTAGCTAGATCTGTGGCCGAGCCCACGCAGCCCGTGGCAGTGGGTGTGGGTGCAAGTGCAACGGAAGGAAGGCAACTTTTTTTATTTCCCAAACAGATACGAATGAATACGAGACGACGATGGCGATGTCCTGAGAAATTTTAGAAATGCGTGCGCGGATCGGAATCGATCGAGAAGAAGAGGGAGAAGCAGCTGGGTAGCAGCGAGCGCGTACCTGCGGCGGCATCGGCAATGCCGGGCGCCCGAGCGGCGAGGAGGAGAAGCGGGCGTCCCCGAGATCCGCGGCGGAATCATTTGTTGCGGATGCGGGGTGCAAGTGCAACTCCCCCTCTCCCTCCCCTTGCTGCTTGCCCTCCGGAGGCGGCGGTGGGTATGGATCTGTGGGCAGCAGGTAGGCGAGAGGCTGGGCCCCCGGAGGCCGCCTCCTGATCCTCATGGGCGCGGCCCGGGCGCCGAGCGGAGCGGAGGACCGGAGGACGACGAAGGAGAGTGGGCAGGCAGGCAGTCCGTGGGAGATTTGGCCGGGGAGGGTGCAAATCGCAGGAGGGCCGGGAGGGGGGAGGCTTTTGTTTGTGCTGTGCTCTGTGTGTGTATTGGGTGGTTTGGTTGGGCTTTTTATGGCTTCACGGTTCATGGACGTCGACGCATCGTTTATTTAATATTTAATGGGAAGCAGTAAATGGTGTGAGATCTTGGAGGGTGCAGTTTCTGGGTCTCGTGGCTCCGGCACGCCTCGCCTGGTCTGCGGCCTGCAGCCCTTTGGTTCGGTCCGTTGGGACTTGAGACGGTGTAGAGGAGAGAGGCCAGGAGGAGAAGATGGCGTGACGGGTTCAGTGGTGTGGACTGCTGCTTTCTTTTTGCATGCAATGCAGTACACCATGTGCACTGGACTGCTATAGCTATTCTACAGGGGAGAGGAGGGGGTGCCACCGTGCCAAGACAAATGAGATATGCCCCGGGCCCCCGGGGTAGTATTCAATGACTAGGTATTGAGTATGTACAATATACGCAGGATTTTAAACTTGGGTATTCAAAATATAGAAGAGTATAATTTTCTTAAACAAAGCATAATATTTGGCATGTACAGGACTGCATAGATGCAATTGCATAACATATAGGAATGCTTTTGGGCTGAATTCTTTACAGGATATTCATTTACTCTGACTATTTCCTTTTTTCATTATATATACATATACATATACATAAACTATATGTATAAATTTGTTTGCCACAAAATTTGGGTATTCAATTGAATACCCATGCATATACTTGGGCCCGCCACTGTTGGAGTAGCCTAGGTGCGAAAAAGCAGGGAAAGGTTCGAGGGTCTAATAAGATTTGCTCGAGAGTAAAGGTTGCAACGAAATAATTATGTTCATCTCAACATAAGAGAAAAATGCGACCGGTAGTAGTGCGGGAAGTAAGAAGAAATGTTTCCATTTGGGAAGTTAGGTTTTAAGGGCTCAAACCTTGCGTGTGATATTGTTCGAAGAAATATCAAAACCGATGTTACGTGTTGACCACGAAACCACCATAAATCCACGTAACCAACACGAAACTGCATGGAATCCACGTAACCACCGTTACCTCTGCAATGTCGTGCGAACACGAAACTGCATGAAAATCCACGTAACCACCGTTACCTCTTGAATGTCATGTTGACCACGAACCACTTAAAATGCGCGTAACCACTGCTACCTATATAATGTCATCTGACCACGAAAACACTTAGAGAAAAATGTTAACTTTAATATTGGCATGAAAGCCAAACTTTGTTGTAGTCCTTGTTTCTATAGAAAGCTAATAAACGCGACATATTTCAAGTAGCTAGCACATAAATGTGTTAGTGGTACGAAAGCAATTGAAGAGAGTTGCATAGCCATAGACAAAAACAATATAGAGTTAAGGCTTTCAGCATACTTTGGCAATAACGCGCATTCATCCAAACACACACAAAAAAAATGCATGGTCATGTATGTACAGACAAAGAAAACACTTGAGGGGCTGCATAGTTGTCATTCCAAGTTGATCAAAACGAAGCCCTTGTCATAAGGACTGTATGATGTCCTTTCTTTAGTTTCCACCTATTTTCTCCAAAGTTCAATTGGTAAAAGATACAATAATATTTTTTTTCCAAAAAAAAGAAAAACTATGGGTGTGGTAGACAGTAGACTACCATGCAAAAAAAAAATCCTGACTCCATCAGTAGAATTTATGGTACTAATTAAATTTGACATGCAAAAATGGCTGACTGCGGGTTTTGGCCGGCGGCCAGCAGCATGGCCGTGCCTGATATAATCGGCAACCTACTAGTACGAGTTACCCACGCGAGCAGTGGGTTGTGCTCTAGCGGGATATTACCAGCTTGCTGCCAAAATTCTTAGGCCAGATCTGCCGTGTCCTGCGTGTGCCAGAGTCGTCAGCGTTGACCTAAGGGTTTCACTGACAAGTGGGCCCCAATCTCTGACACGGACGCACTTTCCCTGGTAACTGCAGTGAGCAAAGCCAGTCGGGTTGTTACCCACACGAGTCAGTTGGGCCCATCTGGTTTTGCATAGGACGGACATGCGTCTGTCAAAGCCCATCAGGCCCAAGAATCTGGCTGTCAATCGGTCAGCTTCGTCTTTTGGAACTTTCAGCTCTACCAGTGAACTCGTTGAACGGCTAGGAACCTGTTGATCATCCTCAAGGCTGGGCACCCTGTTCAGGATGCGAAAATGCGTCGTGTGTTTCCGGAATCTTAATGGCGAGGAGACCATATATAGATAGATAGATCCATTCATTCATTAATTTGTCCGTGGGGCTTTGCCGTTTTGGGGCAATTAATTAGACGGGCGACATGAGAATGTGGGGGCGTCTTCGTATGTCCGGTGGACTGATGGGCAACAAATCATGCATTTTGTGTCATGATTCATGCCATGGGCTGGCCTACATGCTGTCCACATGATGTGTCCTATCAGAGTATCAGGAGAAGAGAATGAGGAAAAATTTTAAATCAGGGAGGCCACACAGACAGGTTAATGGCTAAACATATATACCTTCTTCGAATATGCATGGACCATCATGTGGTTGATGGTTTGGTTGGTGAATGCCGATGGGGCAATGGAGCAGAACGTACACTCTCTAGATCCTTGGACGTACTCATCTCCTGTCCTGTCCTCATGTGCGTGTTAAACCCATGCTGCTGCTGCAGTAGCAGCAGCAGATGGGCGTGCCAGATCAGAAACCTCCATGGTAGTTAGACAGATCCCAAATTTCAAGCGTCCTTGGGCATGGCGATGCCCGCATGGGTACGTACAATTCAATCCTCCTGTGTTTAGAGAGGGGAAGGGGGCAATTCAGGTCGATCATGCCACATATGACAAGGGAAAGGACCAGCGACATGCATGGTCCATGTAGTGTAATCGATGGAGTTCAAGGTAAATAGCAAAACGTACAACGGGCAAGAGTGGAATGTCGGCAATGAACGGGTAGAACATGGCCGATCTAGGACCTTTGAACCTTTTGTCGTCGGGCTCAGCTAGCTAACACGACGAGATTCTAGGATTTTTTTTAATTTGTTTATTTCTTGGTTGTCATCATCATGCATGTTTTAATTGAGATAAGAGCATCTTCTCGAGTTTAATATAATTTACTTGTTAAGATAGTAGATCTAGCAAGCTAATAGAAAAGATAGCAACATTAAATTTTGTCCTTCCCCAACAATATCTTTTAATAGATTTCTAAATTATTTAAATTGGAAATCTTGAATTATTTCTAACCAAACATATTGTTTTTTTATTAATCTTGTTGTCTCTAGTCGCTTTCTCATATGGAATCCTTTATTTTCTTAATTTACTCATATTTTCGTTTCTAGTCGTTTTCTCATATGGATCCTTTTATTTTGTTAATTTACTCATGGGCCCAATTATTTTGATCTCCCGATAAAAACATCGGACGGAGAGCGAATACGGACTTTCTCCGGGTTGCAAAAACTTTCAGCCGGAGAGGATGTTTTGCAACTTTTTATTTTTAAACTAGCAAAAATGTCTGTGCGTTGCAACGGGGTCTAGGATGATTTGTCTTATTTTGAAAATTCAATGATCATGCTATATGTTCCAATGTGTTATAACCAAGCTTTAATATCATGCCTTGACACAGGTTATTCTAACGCATTGAAAATGAGTGGCCTAGAGATTAATTATTATCACGTTTCTCGGTTGATCTTAGGATTTTGTTTCGATCACATTGCCTCAACTCGTATAGGCTTAGAAAATATAAGATCATGGGAACAATTTTTTTATACATTTATGTCTAATAATAAATACTAAAATGGTAAAATTAATTTCAACCAAATTTTTTTGTCTATTTTTGCTCATATAAAGAACCTAGTCAGTCGGGTCTCTTGCTCGCATACGTTTTCTCACAATTTTTTGATCTTCTATCTCATGGTCGAGGTCAGCCACATACCATACATACCTTCATTATTTGCCACCCAACCCCAATCTCTATCTCTGCAACTGCAAGGAGTCCATCTCCTTCTCCCCCCGTAGAGCCAGGCAACAACGTGAACTTGGGAGTACGGTTGTCTCAGGAGGAGTGAGTGATTTGCAGGATGTTGGTTGTGCGGGCAAAACAACGGGTGCCAAGACCGTGGCCGTTGCTTTCGTCACTGATTGCTAAGGATTTAGGCTAAGCAACTCTCCCTCGAGCTCCTCTAATGATTTTTTTACACTTGTTAGAAGAGCATATGGTAGAACATTTTTTAGTTGTTGACGGAAAAAGTGGAATGTTTTTAATATTGTTCCTATTTTCTCTTTTTAAAACGAATATTCTATATTTTATTTTCTATTTTCTTTATCCATATTTTATTTTGTCGTATATACACAAGTATCCCACCACATGAGTACGACTCCATCTTATCCGCTCTCGTGCTGCCTCCAACACGGAAGAAAATTGAGTGAAGAAAACACCCGTCTCGCCTCGTGACGCATCTCGTCGGCCGCCTGTCTCCCTTGCGCCATTGCCCGAGCCTCCCTTGCCGCTCACCCGGCTGCCGCATGCTCCCTCAGGAGCCCGCCGACCACTTTTCTCTTTGCTTTCACCTGCGGGATGTGGCAGCGTCCTCATTTCTTCCCAACCCTAACTCGTCCCCATCTCTCTGTCCTTGGA
Organism: Bothriochloa decipiens; assembly: GCA_023333625.1. NCBI lineage: Eukaryota > Viridiplantae > Streptophyta > Magnoliopsida > Poales > Poaceae > Bothriochloa > Bothriochloa decipiens. The sequence goes on along the minus strand of CM041635.1, from coordinate 55,099,678 downwards.
GGAGACGGCGTACACACAAGATTTGACCAGCGAGCGTAGAGGCGATGGCATGGGCGCAGCCTGGAGGCGCGACGCCACAACCTGATCGATTGGATTCTTTTGCTGATTTCATCTCCGATCGATTCGTGTATGTTGGAACCAATTTTCGTTGATTCTTTTGATTCCAGTGTCAGTCGGCAGAAGAAATGATTTTGTCTTGAATTTGTGAATTTGATTTGGTGATGAGTTGCGGTGCTGATGCCATGTTGTATAGTATGGTCGGTGTCCATTTTTAAGTTAATTCATAATTAATTTATTAGCCGGAGAGGGCTGAGAAAAATCTTGGTTGTATTCGATGTAGAGCTCCTTTTCAATTCGAATTGGATCTTTGCCGAGTTCTTGTTTCCTTCTTTTTACCAGAGGTAGAGATAGAGTTCCTTTTGGTTTGCTTATGTGTCCTAATTATATACAAACTGAGATCGAAGAACAGAGTACGGCGGAGCCGTGGGTAGAAAACGAGCAAAAGAAAAAAAAGGGCAGATAGAAATTTTCATGGTTTATTATTAGGTAGAGATAACTCGATATACTTACCGTGATCTTTACTGTAGGTTGTTTGTGATCCATCTTTGCTTTTGGTGGCTGGACACATCGAAGCGGGAATATCTGTCAAAGAACCATGGTTAGTTTTACATGAGCTCGTAATTTGTCTTGTGGCGTTAGAAGTATCGTATAATTATAGTGTTACCATTAATGATGGCCTCTTGTAAATGTGGACGCTCCCCGTCGTCATCTCCATTTCTCATTTTGGATGTCCCTTCTTTTGATGATACAACAGCATTTTCTATTTTTCTTTTGAATTCTTTGTTGCGACGGTGTAGTAATGTTTGTCTTTCTCCTGGCGTCACATGCTTCCTTTCATTTAAATCAAAGGTTGATGTTCTAACCTCCATGTCTGGTTCTGTATATGCAGGGTTCTCTAAGGTGATTGAATATTTGGTTTGTGCTCTACGCTTCAACTCTTTGTTTTCTGTAATTTTCTGAATTCTAGCTGCCTTTTGTTCTGGTTGCATATGTGCATACTCTTCATATTTCCTCTCTCTATCTCTTTTCCTTTTCTTTTTCTTGGCGTCCATTACTGGATCTTCTGACCCTAATGGATTGTTTCTCTCATTGTTTTTTGATTTATTTGGATCTATAGAGCAAAAGAATGTATAGTAAGTATAATGTGATATTTTGCATTAATGTAATAGAGAAAAGAAAAAATATTTAATATCACCTTCTGTTAGCCGGGCTTGCCCTGTGATGGTAGATCTAGGTGCGGGACTATTGAGGGACTCTTTATTTTTTTCTTTTCATAATAGGCTTCACGAAGCCTTTTAAGCCTTTCCTGCTTTTTTTTCATTGTCATCTTAGCATACCACTCTCTGTCTCTTTTTATTTTTTTTCCTTAGCATCCATTAATGTATCTTCTGAGAACAATGTGATATTGTATTTTCATCAAAAACAATGTGATATTTTCCATGAATAATAAGAACAATGTGATATTTTCCATGAATACAATAGAGAAAAACATTAAAGCAATATATTGAAGTAAATTTACCTCGATGCAATTCTGTTTTTAGGTTTTCAGTTTCCTCTATGCCAGCTTCATTGTGGACATCTTGACCTCCAGTGTGGACATCTTGGCAGGCATCAACGTATAGAGGTCCAGACGTGGTGGCGAGGATGGCTTGCTGGCCGGCGCTAGCCCCAGATCGCGTCGCAAGGGGCGGACTTGGCAGCCGACGCTGGTCGTTGATGTCCATGAAATTGTTTCGGAGAAATTTTTCTGTTGTTTTTGCTTTGCTCTATCTATCTAGGGCCGTTTATTTTATAGATGCAGTCCTATTTGAATTTGAACAATACGTTTAAAGGACTGAAAGTTTAAAGATAAGGACATGAGTCTTATACGGATTGGAAGTTGAGTCCTATACGGACTGGAAGTTTTGGTCGGACTGGTACTTCCTTCATAGGGAATAGATAGTTTTGAGATACTTTATTATATTTATATTATATATTATTAGCTAGCAGACATTATTTTTTATTATGATGATGGCTTGGCCTGGCGGACAGAACTTTGTTGTAGAAATTTTTACAATTATATATTAGGGAGAGATAAAGAGCCCTTTTACCAAACATTTTTTTCCTTTTTTGCCATAATATTAAAATAATTACAAAACTCCGGAAGATGCTCTAAGAGCCCTGATATCGTTTCTGGCTAGCTTTGCCCTTACTGCCTTAAAGCAAGTACACAATTATCTTGTTAACTAATGTGAAGGAGAGAAAGGAGAGAACTTGGCTCTTATAGCATCTCCACCTGTTTTCCAATAATCTATCCCCAATATTATTTTTTATGAATATTTTGGGGATATGCTGCCGCAGCAGTATACCCCCAATATATCTCCCTAGTATCTATAAAGAAAGTGGCCCTCGTAGGAGTGTAGGAGAAAAGATGGTTGAAAAGGTAGTTGGCAATTTCTTTGTGCAGACAATCTAATCTCTTAAAATTTAATTCTTAAGTGCATAGGCTACACAGGAGTTGCCTATGGTTCAAAAGGTAGTTAGCAATTCCTGTGGGTAACAATTGCTGCCCACATGAGTTGGAGTTGCCTATGTACTTAGCCATTAAACCGCTCGCGTTTATAAAAGCTCTGGGTCTGCTACGGGTCATAATTTACGTTACATTTATAGCACGGCCAAGAGAAGCCACTGAGCAAGGATGTGTGCCTTTATGCAATTAAACTGGGCCGTATGTTTTTGTTTGAGGAAAGTACACTGTCGGTCCTTAAACTTGCGCTGCTGTGTCATCCCGGTCCCTAAACTTTCAAAACGATTATTTAGGTCCCAAACTATATCCGGGTATCATATTAGTCTAATTGGGTCTAGACCTGTACCCAATATGTAGGGCCCATCTGTCAGCTCCATCTCCCTCCTCTCTTCAGCTCCCTGAAACTCCCTCTGTTTGTCCCGAACTCACCAGCCGCCGCGCTCATGGGCGGGACCGTGCGGCCCAGTGAGATGCGCTTGGCCGCAAGGTTGGTGCGTGGGGTGGCGCGGGCGACCGGCGTATTGCCGCGCAGCGGGCCAGCTGCAGATCCAATCACACACTCCGACTCCTTCCACGTTCCACGACGTGCACTACAGGTTGTTGGCAATAGACACAGGATTTGGACAAGCCAAAGGCACCATGAGCCTTGGGGGTTTGCTTTATTATATAGCCAAAATGTTTGCTTGGAATACAAGATGCTCCTGGAGCATATTCCTACAGCATATAGCATAAATTGCTAAAGTAGATAAAGTTAGGCTCCTTGGCTCCTAAGCAAGCTCAAGGGCATTACAGTAACTAGGAAATGAACTAGACTATTGATAGCTTAACTGACAGGCTTATACAACATTTCTCCCTCTAAGCTAGCCTGACAGTTCTTCAACTTGCTGATCTTCTTGAGCCCAATTCTTCCCCTCATCTCTTCAAACTTGGCCTTGCCAAGGGACTTGGTCAGGATATCTACAAACTGGTCTGCTGTAGGTGTGAACTCAGTCTTGATGGTACCATCTTCGACACAGTCTCTGATGAAGTGGTACTTGGTCCTGATGTGCTTGCTCCTGTCATGAAAGACAGGGTTCTTTGCAAGGGCCAGGGCTGACTTGTTATCGACCCTAAGCTCCACCACCTCCACCTCCTTCCCAGCAGCTCTGTAAGCAGTCTTGATAGCCACAATGCCTGAGTTACAGTTGTTGTCATTGCTACATACTCAGCCTCACAGCTTGAGAGAGTAAAACCCTTTGCTTGATAGACTTCCAGCTGATTAGACTGTCTCCAAGAAAGAACAGACACCCAGTGGTGCTCTTGCTGGAATCCATGTCACCAGCCAGGTCTGAATCGCTGTAGCCAATGAACCTTGTCTTGCAAGAAGCTCTGGTGTAGTGAAGACCATAATCCAGAGTGCCAGCCAGATACCTGAGAACCCTCTTCGCAGCTTGAAGATGCTCAACTGTCGGTTTCTCTAGGAACCTGCTGATAAAGCCATAGCAAAGGCTAGATCAGGCCGAGTGTGCACCAAGTACCTCAAGCTTCCCACGAGCCTCCTGTATTGAGTTGCATCCACTTTCTTTGCTGTGCTGTGCTTGCTCAGCTTGAAGCGCTCCTTCATGGGAGTGGCAGCCGGGTTGTAGTCCGACATACCACCCAGCTCCAAGATCCTCTTGGCGTAGTGGCTCTGACGAAGTGTGATGCCACCACTGCTCTGCTAGACCTCAATGCCCAGATAGAAGCTCAGTGTGGCAGAACCTCCTAAATCATATGGCCCACACGCATGATTATTGTCTAAACAGACTCCAAATAACCATGACTGTGTTCCATACGACTTAAAAAGTCTGTCGGGTAAATCCCGAATCATCCACGATTCTCCGAGCAGGATCAATCATTGTAGAGAGATATTGCAGTATTACAACAGTTTGATATAAATAATATACTACAGAATAAAACAGCGGAAGACTTACAATAACATAAGTTTATAAACCTCTGAGTTTCAAATATTTACAACCCTGAGTTTAAATTATACAAACCATAATAGTAGTGGAGTAGCAGTAGGTAGCCTTATTACAAAACCAAATAGTAAGCTCTGCCCAAGAGCTAAACCTCTTTACTCGTCGTCGCTTTCCTCGACAACTGTCATGCAGCAGGATGCGAAACACTCCTGCCCATGAGGCTCACCTGCAACAAGGGTTTAACAAACCCTGAGTACAAAAGTACTCAACAAGACTGACCCGACGAAAGAGAAGGGTGGAGACTCAAGAAATGCAGGCTAGAGGGTCAAAATGAGGTCTGTAGGAGATAAGAAATTTTGCGGAAAAGCTTTATAGAAAGAGAGGTTGCTTGGGCTAGCTCCCATTATCAACCAACTTCATTATTGAACCTCAATCTTTGTTCAAGTTGTTACTACGATGATGAACAGTGATCGAGTCTTCTTCTCCGAGAAGCAACGGCGATTCAAATCCATTTTCATACCCAGCTGGGACCTAGGTCACTGGAAGTACCGGAGACTTTAACTCCAATGCACCCCAGGTAACCGATATACCGGGATAACAACCGCAGCCGTATATCACCACATGGCACCCGTGAGCTCTGCGGCCCAGCGTACCGAGATACATGGGAACTTAAACCCCACAGTAAAACACACTATGACACAGATGGGATTCTCTGGCCCCACGCTAGGTCACTCCATGATATACACGGCTCCAACCATCCGTATACCACTTCATGCATGTGGATTTCTAATTTCTCGATTATCGACAGATCACCATCGGACGGGACCTAGGGCATCAACAGACGAGATCACTACAGAGGGACTCCATTCCCAATGCAAGTTCGCCGTCCGGACTCGATTTATTACTAATATCAAGCTTTCAACAGGAAAAACAATCTCATATTTTTCATTCTTTTGCCTTTGAACCAATAAATAAATAAGCAGGGCTAAGCATTACTACTTATCTTCCCCAAGCAGGTAATAAGGAATAAGGCAATAAGACAGGTAATGCAATTGGTGGGTTTTCACTCGACTCCTATTACTTAATGCAACATATCATAGCTGAAGCCATAAAACTTTTATAAATAGAATAGGGTTTGAATGTATCCGGGGCTTGCCTTGATGTTCGGGGTAGACGGTCTCGAACTCTGGATCAACTCCCGATTCTTGAATCTGCTCGTCTTTCGGATCTGGGCGATAACGTTAACTCTCCGTTAACGGAAACTATTCGATAATTAATATGCTTTAACATGATGGAATAGTAAACATGATGCTCGATGAATGCATGATCAGATTAAGGGCTTGAGTACAACCTTTCTTCACGATAAAGTTGCAAGCTAACAAAACTTTGCTTATATAACTCATTAAGGTTAACTACGCTATTTAAGGGATTAATTAAACACATAAAATAATATTAATTAAGCCCTAATGACATGATTAAGGTAAGCGCAAACAATTAATTAAAGTACCAAAGGTCATTAGGGTTAATGACCTAAGGTCATCAATCAATCCCAAAGTCAATCAAATCCTATAATGATTAAGCTTAACTAAAGGGATTAATTAATTATTTAAAAGCATTAAATAAAGGCATAAAAATTAAAGTTATCAAATTAATCCCAAAATTTTATTTTAGAAAGCTCTTAGACTAATTAGATGGCAAAACAAATTTCAGAATTAAAAGCCAATTATTTTATTTATTAAAAATCATTGAAGGTCCATTTTTAATTAAAAGGGCTAATTTTAACATATGCAAAAAGTACTCAAATTTGGCATTTCATATTTTTTCTAGGTAGATGACATCATAAGGAATACTCACAAAAATGTTTAGAATTTTTGGAGCTATATATGAATTACTATGATTTTTCAAAGAAAATAGCAATTAAATCATTTTCTGAAAATAGAAAAAGAAAATCGGCACAGTACCCCCGCGCTGACCGACGGCGGCGCGGCGGTTGACCGTCGATTCCTTGCCGTCGGCGAGGTCTCCGGCGATCGGACTTGGTCCATCAGACTCAGCTCGGCACGGGGAGTCCAACAAGCTAGCTAACAGCGCAGAGGAGCGGCGGCGGCACCCACGCCGGCGGCCATGGCGGCGCGGCGGAGCTCGGGCGCGGCGGTGTCGCTCACCGGAGCGATTTTTGGTGGCGATGAGGTCACTGGTATGCACAGGGTACTCAAGCGGACAGGTTTGGCTACTAAATGGCATCATCTCCTGGTCCCTAGCCAAAGAGGCAGTGCGCGCGGCGGAGCGGCATGGCCGTGCCAGCGGCGAGCCACGGTGGCCGGCGGCTACGACACGCGATTGATGAACTTAATGACACAGATAGATGCAGGAGCTCACCACGGTGCTGATGCGCACGTTAATGGAGGCTCGGAGCGTCTGGGCTGAGCGGCGGTCGGCGGCGCTGATGGCGGTGGCGGAGCTCCGATGGCAAGACGGCGTCACGGTGGTCTCTGGCAATGCGCTGCTCAAGCCAAGATGCGCATCAGGTGCAAGATGACACGGAGAATACGGTAGCGGGGTCAAAGGTGAAATAATTTTACCTCCGGCGGCGGCAAACGGCGGAGATGGCTCGGCGGCTCGGCTTGCCGGCCGCGGGGAAGAAGGCGGAGTGCGGGTGGCTCGGGCGAGGAGCGCGAGCACGGACTGGCTCAAAATGATCGTGAGGATGTGGCGGAGCTGTTGGCGAGAGCAATTGGACAGAGATGAAGCGTCGACGACGAATTTGAGCGGCGGAGCGAGGTTGTCGGCGACGGCGGCGGGAGGAAGAAAGAAGAAGAACGACGGCGTCCGATTGCTATTTATAGCGCGGAGTTGAAGAAGGAGCAGGTGACACGACGACGATGAAGTTTCTCGTGTCCATGAGCGCTCTGGTGGTCTAGGAGGTGCGGCGGTGGTCGGCGGCGCGCGATGAGAAGCCGGCCATGGCGTCCGCCGATAGGGTTAGGTACTGTTCGCAGAAATTACAGAAATGCCATTTGTTTTAAAATACAAATTACTCCAAAATTTATATAGGAACTTGAAAATCTCCAAAAATATCATTTGCATAACTTTTCAAGGGCTACACTTTTCTTTTAATTGGCATCCTCAAATTCTATCTAGATTTTGGAATTTGAATTCAGTTTTGAAAAGGGGATAAAACCCTAGAAATAAGCATTTGAAATTACTTTTGATTTTTCAATAAAACTTGAAAATCTTCAAAACTATGAAATGTTGAGTTTGTCAAACCAAACATTTTTCATGTACAAAGTTTTCTCAAATTATGCATAATTTTTGAATTATGGTTTTAAAATCAAAAGGGGATAAATGCTGGAAACTGTATTTTCAAATTAATTTGAAATTCCTTTTAGAAACTTGAAAAACTTTGTATACCAACTTTGTAGCTCTTGTCAAGATCTACAAACTGTCTTTTTAGAGTATCCCCAAATTCTTTATAGATTTTGAATTAGAGAAAAGGGGTTAAACTAGGTTTTGAAATAAAGGGGTTTTGAAATAGAATTTAAACTCAATTTGGTTTCTAACTTAATTGGTTGGTTATTAGTGATCACAAACATCATCCAAGGACATTTTTAGGTCATTGACCCAATGACACCCTTGGTTGACCAAGTTGACCTTTTGAAAACCTTTTATAGCATTTCCAATTTGAATTTAAATTTAAATAGCCAGACTAGGGAATAAGCTTTGGAATCCAAATTTAATTTCAAATATGGAAATCATTTTAGGGTTGGACTTAGACTTATACACTATGCTTGACACTAGTGTAAACACAGTTTACACCTCAAGTACATAGAGTATAAACTAAGTATTTGAAATGACATTCTAAAATTGGGTTTTATTATTTCATGTGACCAAACATTACAGAAGCTCAATCAACCTATGAAATGTGAACTTATTTTAGTTGATGCACATTAGGGTTGACTTAAACATGAATGCTTTGCAGTGCATATGATGACATGGCATGTTTTAGTTAATATAACACCAGAGGTGTTACACTCAGCAAGCCAGGATCGCTCATCTCGAAGGTTGACTTCATCCTGGCCTTGAACAGGTCAATCTCCTACTTGCTTGCACCAGTGATGATCAGATCATCCACATAGACCCTGATCACCAGAAGCTTGTCGCCAGAGCCCCGCCTGTACATCGCTACCTCATGACTGTTTTTCTCGAAGCCCGTCTGCTTCAGAGTGGCATTGAGCTTGGCGTTCCACGCCTGGGGTGCCTGCCGCAGACCATAGAGTGCCTTACAGAGGCAGTACACCTTGTTTTCTTCCCCGACGACAGTGAACCTAGGCGGCTGGCAGACGTAGATTTCTTCTTGAAGGTCTCCATTGAGAAATGCGGACTTGACATCCATGTGATGGACCGGCCATCCCTCCTGGGCAGCCAGTGCAAGCAGCACGCGCACAGACTCCATGCGAGCTATTGGCATGAATGCATCTTCATAGTCCACCCCCTCCTACTGAACAAAGCCGCGGGCGACTAGATGAGCCTTGTGCTTGATCACGTCCCCGCGCTCGTTCTTCTTCAGCTTGAACACCCACTTCAGGGTGATTGGGCGATGGTCAGCACGGGGAGGCACTAGCTCCTAGGCACCTTTTCTCTCGATGGTGCATAGCTCCTCCTCCATTGCAACACGCCAGGCAGGATCGTCCTTAGCCTCAGCAGAGGTGGATGGCTCGCCGGAGTGCATGAGATGCAGCTCCGTGAACAAACGCTGCGCCGGCGGTGGAGTGGGCTGATTGCCAATGATGCTAGTGATGGTGCGATAGCGAAGTGGCTCTCCATCGTAGCACGCGTCCAGCCAGTCTTCATCTTCCTCCAGGGGAGTCACGTGCTCCACCTGTGACTCGAGCGGGGCCGGTGAGGGTGTTGGCGCAGCTGCTGATGGAGGAGATGCGGGCGGCGCAACAGGAACAGGGGATGGCGAGGCTGGAGCTGAGTCCTCTACCTCCGTTGGTTCAAAGCCTGGTGAAACATAGTGTGACAGAGGAATTGGAGATGGGGATGCCGAGCTCTGAGCTCCAGACACCACCTCCGACCACATGTGCTCGATGGTGAACTCGCTCTCCACCGCCGCTGATGAACCGGGCTCCGGCGAGTCCTAGTCCCAGCCGCGTCCTTCATCGAAGATGACATCGTGGCTGATCTTCATGCGCTGGGTCACCGAATCATAGACCCGATACGCCTTGGCCCCTTTCGGGTAGCCGATGAACACGCCGGCCTCGCCACGGTCGTCGAGCTTGCGAAGCTGAGTGAGCCGCTTGGTGTAGGCGACGCAGCCAAACACCTTGAGATGGTGCACCATTGGCACGCGCCCGTGCCACGCCTCGTAGGGGGTCATCCCCTTCAGCGCGCGTGTCAACGATCGGTTGAGGAGGTGGACCCCAGTCATCACTGCCTCCCCCTAAAACCGAGCCGGCATTCTCCTCTGCTTCAACAGCGCACGCGCTGTCGCCACGACGGACTGGTTCCTGTGTTCAACAATTTGTGGCAGAACCTTCTAAAGCATATGGCCCACACGCATGATTATTGTCTAAATAGACTCCAAATAACCCTGAATGTGTTCCATAAAACTTAAAAGGTCTGTCGGGTAAATCCCGAATCATCCACAATTCTCCGAGCAGGATCAATCAGTACAAAGAGATATTGCAGTATTACAACAGTTTTATACAAATTATATACATCGAAGTAAAAGAGCGAAAGGATTACAATAACATAAATTTACAAACCGTTTAGTTTCAACTTACAGATCATAAGTTGAATTATTACAAACTGTAACACCTCTGGTGTTATGTTAACTAAAACCTACCATGTCATCATATGCACTGCAAAGCATTTATGATTAGGTCAACCTTGATGTGCATTAACTAAAATAAGTTTACATTTCATTGGTTGATTGTGTTTCTGGAATGTGTTGTCACATAAAATAATAAAGCCCTACTTTCGAATGTCATCTCAAATACTTAGTTTATATTCTATGTACTTGAGGTGTAAATCGTATTTACACTAGTGTCAAGCATAGTGTATAAATCTAAGTCCAACCCTAAAAATAATTTCCATATTTGAAGTTGAATTTGGATTTCAAAGCTTATTCCTAAGTCTTGCAATTCAAATTTAAATTCAAATTGGAAAGCTATAAAATGTTTTTCAAAAGTCAACTTGGTCAACCAAGGGTGGGTCATTGACCTAAAAATGTCCTTGAATGATGTATGTGATCACTAATAACCAACCAATTAAATTATAAACCAAATCGAGTTTGAATTCGGTTTCAAAAACCCTTTATTTCAAAACCTAGTTTCATCCCCTTTTCTGAAATTCAAAATCTATAAGGAATTTGGGGATACTCTAAGAATATAGTTTGTAGATCTTGACAAGATCTACAAAATTGGTATATAAAGTTTTTCAAGTTTCCACAAATAATTTCAAATAAATTTGAAAATATAGTTTTCCAACATTTGTCCCCTTTTGATTTTAAAGCCATAATTCAAAAATTATGCATAATTTAGGAAAACTTTATATATTAAAAGGTTTTGATTGAAAAGTTAAACATTTCATAGTTTTGAATATTTTCAAATTTTATTGAAAAATCAAAAGTAATTTCAAATGTTTGTTTCTAGGGTTTTATTCCCCTTTTGAATTTGAATTCATATTTCAAAATCTAGATATAATTTGAGGATCCAGTTAAATGAAAAGAGTATTTCTTGAAAAGTTATGCAAATGATATTTTTGGAGATTTTCAAGTTCTTATATAAATTTTAGAGTAATTTGAAAATTTCAAATGAGTGGCATTTCTGTAATTTGCTCGAACAGCACCGAGACCTATCGACGGCCGCCATCGCCGGCTTCTCAAGCCGCGCCGCCGTCCACCGTCGCCCATACCGGCGTACCGCGGCCGCCAGCTCACCTCTCGCGCGCGAAGCTTCGCCATCGCCGTGACGCCCGTCCATGCTTTGCCCTGTCATATAAATAGGCGTGGCCGACCGTCGTCTTCCTCTTTTCTTCTCTGCCGCCACCGCCGTCGAGCTCGTCCCCGCCGGCAAAATTCATCATCGTCGATTCACTACCATCCAATTGCTTTTGCTAGAAGCTCCGCCTTCACCTTGCGCTTCCTCTGAGCCAGTTCGTGCCAGCTCTCGCCGTCTGAGCTGCTCGCACGACGTCGTCTTCCTCGCGACCGGTCGCCGAGCCGCCGCGAGCTTCCTCGCCGTCCACCGCCGCCAAGGTGGAAAACATTTTTCCTTTAACACTCCTATCATGTTCTCCCTGCTTCGCTGCCCCTCATGCGCACCTTTTACCATTCGTTGGTGCACAGAACTCGCCGTGACGCGGACCTTGCCGCCGGAGCACCGCCGCCATTAGCGCCGCCGACTACAGCTCGCCTCAGCCACTCCAAGCTTTCATTAGCGTGCACACTAGACCCGTGTGAGCTCCTGCGTCCCTCCATGCCCTCAATTTCACCTCTCTTGCGCCGTAGGGTCCGGCCGCCGTGGCTCGCCGCCGGCATGGCTTTGCCAGCGCCGCGGCGCGTAGCCGTTTGAGCTAGGGGCCAGGAATAGCTTCATCTTCTGGCCCAACGTGTTTGAATTGATGTCCTGCACCTGCCCGTGCACTCGTCGTCGCCGAAAATCGCTCCGGTGAGCTTTGCCGCCGCGTCCGAGCTCCGCCGTGCCGCCATGGCCGCCGGCGAGCCTGCTGCCACTGCTCCACCACTTCATTAGTTAGCTAATCTTGTTCGCGATGTCGAGTTGAGCACGTAGGACCAAACCTCGTCACCGGAGACCTCGCCGTTGGCGAGCAATCGCCGGTCAAAACCCGGCCA